>PVKY010007257.1:0-15095 GCA_004027775.1 Bradypus variegatus | reverse complement strand
GGAAATGAAGAATAAAAATACAAAAGATAGAAGAAAAGGAAAAATAAAATACATTGAAAAGATCAGACAACATCACCGCCACCAAGAATCCCATATCACTCCCTTTTATCTCCCCCTTATAGACATTTAGCTTTGGTATATTGCCTTTGTTACAATTAATGGAAGCATCTTACATTATCAACTATAGACTCTAGCTTGCATTGATTGTATTTTTCCCTTATACCATCCAATTTTCAACACCTTGTAATGTTGACATTCATTCGTTCTCCCTCATTTGAAAGCATTCTTATATTTGTACACTTCATCACCATTATTGACCACTCTAGGCTTTGCTAAATTATACAATCCCAGACTTTATCTTCTATCTTTACTTCTGGTGTCATACATGCCCCTAGCCTTCCTCTTTCAACTGTACTCACACTCATCTTTGTTCAGAGTACTTACAATATTGTGTTACCTTCACACACTATTATGCTATCAATTCCATTTCTGGATCTATACAATCAACTCTGTTGAACCTTCTGCACTCCTTCAGCATCAAATGCCCAATCTCCAACCTCTTTCTACCTCCAGACAACCTGTGTTCTCAACTCGAAAATTTCACTCATCAGTGTTAGTCGATATTAGTGAGACCGACAGTACCTGTCCTTTTTATTCTCACTAATTTCACTGAAGGTAATGTCTACTGTCTACCTTTTTGACTTTTGAATTTTATATGTCATATCTTATTTTATTTTTTTCCTCTCTCTCTTTTACCCTCACTGATAGTCTTCATTTCTACTCTCTTCTCCAAACCTCTCTCTCCTGTCTTTTCCTATCTTCCTGTAGTGCTCGCTTTACTATTTCTTGTAGAGCAGGTCTCTTGTTCACAAAATCAGTGTCTGTTTGTCCGAAAATATTTTAAACTCTCCCTCATTTTTGAAGGATAGTTTTGCTGGATATAGGATTCTTGGTTGGCATTTTTTCTCTTTCAGTATCTTAAATATATCATACCATTGCCTTCTCAACTCCGTGGTTTCTACTGAGAAATCCACAAGTAGTCTTATCGAGCTTCCTTTATATCTCATGGATCATGTTTCTTTTGCTGCTTTCATGATTCTCTCTTTGTCTTTGATATTTGATAATCTGATTAGTAAGTTTCTTGAAGTTGGTCTACTTGGATCTATTCTGTTTGGGTATGCTGCACCTCTTGGATCTGTAATTTTATTTCCTTCACAAGAGACAGGAAATTTTCGGTGATTTTTTCCTCCATTATTGTTTCTGCCCCTTTTCCCTCTCTTTTTCTTCTGGGACCCCCATGACATGTATATTCATGCACTTCATGTTGTCATTCAGTTCCCTGAGATGCTGCTCATATTTTTCCATTCTTTTCCCTATCTGTTATTTACTGTGTAAGATTTCAGCTGTCCTGTCCTCTAGTTCCTGAATCCTTTCTTCTGCCTCTTCAAATTTCCTGTTGTATGTCTCCATTGTGTTTTTCATCTCTTCTTTTGTGCCTTTCATTCCCTTAAGTTCTGCCAATTGTTTTTCAAACTTTAGAGTTCTTCCTATGTTTGTCCCGTGTCTTCTTTATATCCTTCATCACTTTTGCCATATCTTCCCTCAACTCCTTGATTTGGTTTTTGAATTGATTTAGCATATTTGTTTGATTCATAATTAGTTGTTTCAATTCCTGTGTCTCAGTTGAAGTGTAAATTTGTTCCTTTGACTGAGCCATATTTTCATATTTCCTACTGTGATTTGTAATTTTTTGTTGTCTAGGCATCCGGTTTCTTTGATTATCCCAGTCAGATTTTCCCAGACTAAACAGGCCCAGGTCTCAGGTGGAGGCTGTGTTTGGTATCAGGTTTCCCTAAGGGTAAGACTCAGCAGGTTGTCACACTTTCCTGTGAGGCCTCTAGACTTTGTGCTTTTCCTATCCTGCCCAGCAGGTGGTACTTGTCAGCCCGCAGCTCCCCACTGGTGTAAAGAGTTGTGGCACATTTAATTCTCAGTGGAGTCTGTCCTAGCCAGGGTCCATGGGTGTCAGAAGCCAAGTTTAGGCTTTTTTTTACCCCCAGGCCCTGGGGTCTGGGTTCTCTGAGGAAGGGCTGCCACTTGAGCTGGGCCCCATCCCACCCCCCTTTTCTTAGGGAAGATAAGCCCTTTAGGGAATTGTCTCCTACACTTGAGTTGTTCCTTTGAGTCTCTGACTATCTTAACTCCACCCTTGCCTGGGTGAGTGCTGACAATTGATACTGCCTGAGGCTTTCTCTAATGAGCTACTTAGAATGAGAGAAAAAATGGAAAAAAGCAAGAAGTCCCCTTTCCAGAGATGGCTGCCAGCCCTCCAGATCACCAGGCAAGAACTTGAGTTGGTACCTGGTTCTGTGTGCCCCTTTTATTGGGACACAGCCCTTTGCTGATATTTTGAGCTCAGCAGACTCCAAAAGTCTCTGTTTATATTTATTTATATATATTTTTTCCATCAGTCCTGCCTCCTCTCTGCCAAGATAAACTCTGGTTTCCTTTCTTGCTTGCTCTAGGTTTATCTGTGTTCATAGCATGCATTCAGTAGTCCAAATTTGTTAATTAAAACCGCAATTGGAGCTTGGTTGAGCTACATTCCTTTGCTCCTGGCAGGGACTGCTGCTTTTTCCCACAGTGAAGTTTTGCAACTCAGCCTGCCATGCCAGTTGAGGAGGGGCACCAACTCAGCAGTTTGGGGAGCTTTACTTGCAGTTCTATGCTGTGATCTCAGCCATTCTACCCATTCTTGACTGGTGTATGATGTCGTCTGGCCATGTATGTCCCCCATCAGTTGTTCCAGACTACTTTCTAGCTGTTCCTGGCTATCTACTAGTTGCTCTAGGGGGCTAACTAAATTCCACACCTCCTTATGTTGTCCTTTTGCCCACCTCTGTCTATTAATTTTTAAATGGGAATGTGTTAGTTTTATAGTTAGAAAAAATAGTTTTTGTTTTGTTTTTAAGTTGATTTCAAATATTTAAGTCTGAATTACAGGACAAAACACCTCTGAGGAATGAGAAATTGGAAGCAAAAGCAAGCTGAAAAATAGAGGTTTGAACTAAATAATATTTTAAATGTATTGTTTAAAAATAATCCTGACCAGGAGAATGGATGATAAATAAACTATGATAATTCTATCCAATGAGTGATTACACAGAGCGAAAATAAAGGAAGAACAACAACTCATATTTATGAGGATAAAACTTGCACAAAAATGTTGAGGGATAAAAGCAATGTATTATACCATTTACATAACAAAATCAATGTATATTGCACCAGTTTGTATATATTATGTCCCCCAGAAAAAGCCGTGTTCTTTGATGCAATCTTGTGGAGGTAGACATATTGGTGTTAAGTTGGAAAATTTGGATTAGATTGTTTCCATGGAGTTGTGCCCCACACAACTGTGGGTGATAACTTTGATTGGATAATTTCCATGGAGGTGTGGCCCTGACCATTCATCATGGGCCTTGATTAGTTTACTGGAGCACTGAATAAGCTCAGACAGAAGGAGCAAGCTTGCTGCAACCAAGAGGGACATGTTGAAGAATACACAGGAGCTGGGAGAGGAGCTGCAGATGAGAGACAGTTTGAAGATGGCCATTGGAAGGTGATGCTGACATTCTGGAGAAAGCCATTTTGAAACCAGAACTTGGAGCAGATGCCAGCCACATACGTTCCCAGCTAACAGATGCTTTCCGGATGCCATTGGCCATCCTTCAGCGATGGTACCCAATTGTAGACGCATTACTTTATGGCCTTAAGACCGTTAACTTTGTAATCAAATAAACTCCCTTTATAAAAGCCAATCCGTTTCTGGTGTTTTGCAAAAGGGCAGCATTAGCAAACTGGAACATATATCTATTAAAAAAATTTTAAAACATAAAAAAAATGCTTTTTATTATTTAGGATACGTGAGTATATTGTAAAAGTATAAAGAAATGTATGGAGATCATAAACACTAAATTCATGATTCCCTCTGTTGGGGCAGGGGCTTATGACTGAGAGGAGTGAAATGAGAATGCGTGATTTTTTAAATCTGGAAGGTGGATATAAGGTGTTATTGTATAATACTTTGTACCTTTGTGTATGTCTGTAATTTTTTATAATAAATTTTCAAAATTTCCTAACAAATACAGAAGGAATACTGCTATTAATTCTTGTGTAAACAAAGATTGTTTTGCAATTAGGAATAGTATATGGCCACCAGTTTATAAATTCTGATTCTCAAAAATAAGCTTTCTTTTCTTTTCTTTTTTCATTTTCTTCTTTTCTTTTCTTTCCTTTCTTTCTTGCTTCTTTATCTTTCTTTCTTCCTTTCTATTTTTAAGCTTTCTTCTTAAGTAGTATACATTTGCTCTATAATAGAGATGCTTTTATTCAGAAATTGGAAATAAAGTGAAAACCAACAAATTACTATTATTTTCTTTGTCACTTAGCATTTTAGTTAGGTCTCATGTGATGACTAGAACTTTCAGGATTTCTCCAGTGCTTCAAGCTAATGGTAATTTATGCCATTTATGTAGATTTTTAACTTGGTGCAAACAAACAAAAACAGCAGCATCCTACTCTGTTTTCGCTGGGTTACAACTGATTTTATTTTTCAGGATCAACAATTTGAGAAGACAGATGGGTGAACTGCACTGCTTATAACTCTCTAACAACTTGAGCTATGTCTACTAGATTCCTGGCGGTAAAAAGTGGAGGAGGGTGTGTTGGTTTCTATATATTACATCCCCCAGAAAAAGCCATATTCTTTGATGCAATCTTGTGTGGGCAGATGTATTAGTGTTGATTAGATTGCGATTCTTTGAGTGTTTCCATGGAGATGTGACCCACCCAACTGTAGGTGATGACTCTGACTGGATAATTTCCGTGGAGGTGAGGCCCCGCCCATTCAGCGTGGGCCTTGATTAGTTCACTGGAGCACTAAATAAGCTCAGACAGAAGGAGTGAGCTTGCGACAGCCAAGAGGGTCACTGAAGAATGCATAGGAGCTGAGAAAGTACCTTCAACTTACTAAGACACTTTGAAGACTGCTGTTGGAAGCTGATGCAGACATTTTGGAGGACGGTATTATGAAAAGCAATCTAGGAGCAAGCAGATGCCAGCCACGTGCCTTCCCAGCTAACAGAGGTTTTCTAGATGCCAATGGCCTTTCTCCAGTGAAGGTACCCTTTGTTGATGGACACTTTATGACTTTAAGACTGTAACTATGTAATCAAATAAACTCCCTTTTATAAAAGCCGATCCATTTCTGGTGTTTTTTGAAAAGGCAGCATTGACAAACTAGAACAGAGGACAACTGGGAAACATTCCAAAGAGAAGAGAGCAACATGCCGCCATCTCAGAAAGGGTCTTGGAAAGGCAGTAAGTGCAGAAAATACCCTTCACGTGCTCAACTCATTTCCACTATTGAAAACAGGGTGATGAGCTCTGCTGGGAAACTGTCAAAGTTTTTACTTTGCAAAGTTCAATTCCATAATGCTGCCTCTTATCATCCCGACGCTGGGGTTTTGTTTGATATCCTGTGAGAAAAGAATGAAAAATTATAGACAATACATTTACTTGACAAACAGTTGCTCACATTCACACTCACAGTCACACACACACATGCACTAACACACATTCACATGCACACACTCATGAGCACTAACACAAACCACACACTCACAGGCATGTACACACCCACACACTCGTGCACTAACACATTCACATGCACACACTCACACTCACAGTGCTCATTCATATGCACACTCATATGCACTAACACCCACACCCACACACTCACGAGCACTAACACATACCCACACTCACATGCACCAACACCCTTACACTCACATGCACACACTCGTATACATCTCACACCCACACTCATGTGCACCAACACCCTCACACTCACATGCACACACTCGTATACACTAACACACACCCACACTCACATGCACTAACACCCTCACACTCACATGCACACACTCATATACACTAACACACACCCACACTCACATGCATAACACCCTCACATCCACAGACATGCACCAAGACACAGTCACATGCATGCACTCACTCCACCCTTGCATGTGTACACAGAGTTTTACACTTCATAGACAATCCAGCTCTGAGGAGTCTCCCCTTTCCTCTGCCATGAGAGTTTAGAACAAACAGAAAAACTTGATCTTCACATCCATGGTTGAGAACTGACCCACTTAGGCTGTGTTAAAATAGGTAGAGAGCTGAGTCAGAGAAATGACCCAGACATATAAAACACACTTGGCCAAAAAAGATGCTTCTGACCCTGATTTTCCAGGCTGCTTGCCTCCATTAACCCAATGGGCTGGACAATTGTTTATTTTCTATTAACTGAGAAGTGAGAGCAACGTGTGGCTGCTAAATTGGCTGATCGGGACATTTTGGCTGTCTTGAAAACTAATATCAGCTGCTTCAGGAGGCACTGACCTGCGGCCACTCACCTTGTTTTTAAAATGGCCCAAGTGGCGGCCCTCGCACCCCACAGCTGCACTCCACACCCTAGTCGTGGCTTCAAAGTCTGCATGGGACTGGCCACTGAGCAGTGGGGATTACGTGTCCACGCTGATAAACCAAACTCTCGTAAGATGGTGTCGGAGGTCACCAATGGCAAATAAATATCTTGCAGTTTGGGGTAACGCAAGAACAAATATTGCTTTAAGAATTTGAATTGAATCCAAATATACAGGATTCAATTCCTATACGTAAAACACATTTGTTTTAAACTCTCAAACTGGTGGGGCATGAATCCTGATTGTTTTAATTTTATTATTTAAAAAGAATCCCATTTGCAAGTGGCAAAAGATTATCATGAATGAAATCTTGGTCTTCTTGTTTATATTCAAGAACAAACTCAGATTAAAGTGATCTTTTAAAAGAGGTTGAATGGGAAAATAAATCAGTATTGGTGTCAGTTTGTCTTATTTCAATAACAGTCACCATGGAAACAGATCGCTGACCTATTTCTTTTCATACCTCGAGGTAAACAATCGGGTTTCCACTCGGCCTTGCATCCTGTTTCCTCTGGACAGGAATTTCTTACACAGAGAGTCTCTAAAGTGCTTTTTATTGGGACCTCTGGTTAATCCCTACGTGTGTGTATTTCAACGGTTTTTAAACATTCCCAGACTCGTTATGGCTCTCTCTGTGCAAAGGAGACGCAGAATGCTGCACGCCGCCCCTTGGAGAGCGCCCTGGGTGCTGCACGGGGCTGGGAGCACCTGTCCTGGAGGTGGGGGTGGCAGGTCCAGGGCTGCTGGCGGAGGTGTGTAGCCCCACTTTGGTTTCTTCCGTAGCACACCCACCTGAAGCCACTTTCTGTGCTAAGTTGCCCATCTGGGAAGGAACCAGCATAGCCTTAACATACGTGTGCTCCCTGCCCTGTCCTCACCCACCCCCCAAATCCACTTAAATTCGTTTCAAGCCCAAAGACCCTACATGTAAAGGTTGTCGGCCCCCAGGGCCAGGAGCCCCTCTGTCCTCCTGAGCTGTGTAAACCACCTGGTGGCCCCAGGACCCCACCACACCCGTCTCTCTCCAAGGACATGCGCTGTCAAAATGTAAGGGAAGCACGCCATGTTAGCTCCATGCATTCCCTGCTGTTTTTACAACCTGTAAAACCTTCAACTTATCGTGTGATATAGAAAATTACAGAGAAATGCTTTAACAAACAAAAAACAAAAACAGAAAATCCCACAAAAGGCAAGCCACAAACAAAACCCCAAGCAGTGCCCTGTACAGTGGCAGAGCTCTTAAATACAGCATAAAGAGGTAAATCAGCAACTCTCTCTATAATGTTCCAAAACTCTCAGAATGAAATGGGTGCAGTGACTAAATTCTCTAATCTGATAAATCTGATTTTAAACATGGAAGCAGGCCTGGTGGCTGCCTCAAATGTACTGCAGGAGTCTTGGGAGAACCTTTTGAGATTTCACTACAAATGTGACTTTGTCCAGGTGTTTGCAGAGCTGTGACCTCCAACCGACCAGGTCAATGTGATACCAAAGCAACTGTTTGGAAAGTGAAGAAAAAAAATCAACTGACCTGAAAACTTGGTGCATTAATTGTAAGTGTGTTCCCACTTCTCCACCTCCCCTGTCCCTATGCCCTTTGCAGTGTGACTTGGTAGCTAATTCCATAAGGAGCAGTGTCTATTTTGTCACCCTTGGAATCTGGGCTGGTCCCGTGACTCTTTTTGACCCTAGAAATGGCAGAAGGGGCAGTGTGCTAGGCCACAAGAACAAGCCTTTGGAGAACCTGCTGCAGGGTGAGAGACCACATGGAGGGAAACTGAGGCACCCCAGTCAATAGCTGGCCCACTCCCAGAAGCAGAGTCACCCTACCGACCCACAGCTAACCACATACAGGTGAGGAAACCCAACTCAGACCAGGAGAGCCTCCTGGCAGAGCCCAGCCTAAACTTCTGATCCATAGAATCACAAACTAAATAAATGGCTGTTATTTAAGCGTGCAACTTTTGGGGGGGGTTGTTACACAGCAACAGCTAACTGATACATACACATATACCTTTCTTTTTCCCTGCACCAACTCTCCATTTCTCTCCAACAAAAGGCTAGTGTTACTCAGAAAGTCCTGCCCAAGAGACCTAGGAATATTTAACCAAAGGACCTTGAACGAGTCCCTTTACTTTCCTGATCATCAGCTTCACTGTCTGCAGGTTTACAGAGGAGGAATTAGATATTTCTAGCCACAGCGTCTGCATGAAAAAGGCCGACAAGACAGCTTGAATTCTTCCACACATTGGTGCCTTTGAGAAGTCTCTGACAAATCCAACATTACAAATTCAAGGCCCTTTGACTTGACAGTCCCAGCTCTTTGCCTTCACAGTCTAAATGTAAACACCTGAATATGCAAGCATTTGGGTTCGAGCATGTCTAGCATGGCATTATTCGTATGACAAAAATCAGGAAAAAATGTGAATGCCCATCAAAGGAAATGATTGAACAAATCCTGGTCTATCCACACTATAAAATAATAGGCATTTGTTAAAATTCTTCTCTAGAAGAATTTTTATGATATGTTTCTAAATGAGTGAAGCAGGTTGGAGGATATAACAACATTTTTGTAAAGAAACATAAAACCCTTTATATGTGTAGGTACTTTTTATGATTGCTTGGTCACAAGAAGAAGTTTAGAAGGTGCCTAGCAGGCCACTTACATGGGCTGCAGGCGAGGTTGATAACAGCCTCAATGTTTGGGATTACGGGAACAGTTAATTTAGTGATGGTGCATCTGTATGGTGAGATGGTATTCAGCTGTTAAAATATTGATGACTGATGAAAACAGTGATACCAGTGAACATGAAACAGTAAGAAAGGAGATAAACTTGCCCAGACCCCACACATTTAGGAAGTCTTCAAAATGCATACACACCGCCTAGCAAAGGCTTCCTTCAGGACGGTGGGCTTGTGGGTGGCTTACTGTTACTTCCATCTTTACCTCCTAATTTTGCTGAATTAAGATGCTTAAATGGGGAAAGGTGGGGAGGGGCAGAAATGATTTGTGATTCAAAGGTGTTTGGTGACGGGAGCCAGGAGGAACCCGAGTGACGAGGGCCTTTGGGAACGCCTCAGCAGCTCTGAATGTCGGGGAGCCGAGAGGGCTTGAGTGGAGGGACCACGTGCGAAAAGCTGAGATGCGTGGCCACGCGAGTTGGGTGCCAGCCAGCGGTAACGCCACTGGCTCATGGGAAGGGATGAGGACGGAAGGGGTGATTAATATTTATAAAGTGCTTTAATATCCTGCAGGAAAAGCTGTTGTATAAGATACTCCTGCATCCCAGTTTCCCTGCCCAGCCTCTGTCTCCCTTCACATGAGCCCTAAGCAGCTGCGCTCTGACTCGCCTTTGAGAATCACCCGCTTCTCGCAGAGAGAGTAAGAAGTGTTTTGTTCCATCTTACTTTTTCTTAAAAATAAGAAAAACTTTATTAGAGAAAGACATTACATATTTTTTACTTTAAATTTTTATAAATCAAAACATGAAACTATTTTTACTTTCTAAAACTGTATTCATACCTAGATAATTTTCATTAAAATATCAACCTTGAATAAACTCTTTCTCTGGCAAGTTTTGGAAACCCTGGAACAACTGGAATTCATCATTAAAATTAAAGATTTAGCATAGAATAAAACGGAAAATAAATCAGGTGTATAAAATTAGAACCAAAATGAAAATGAGTTGGTGGGAATGTAAAATGGTACAGCCACTCTGGAAAACAGTTTGGCAGTTCCTCAGAATTCAAACAGATTTTCCATGTGACCCAGCAATCTCCTCCTAAGTTATTCCCCAATGAATTGAAAATAGGGACTTAGGTACTTGCACACCAATGTTTTTAGTGGCATTATTCACAACAATCCAAAGGTGGAAACAACCCAAGAGATGAATGGGTTGACAAAATGTGCTATGTCCCAACAACAGGGTATTATTCAGCCACAAAAAGGAAAAGAGTTCTGATACACGTGGCACGGATGCAGCCTGAAAGCATTATGCTAAGTGAAATGAGCCAGACACCAAAGGACAAACCTTGCATGATTTCCTGTGTATGAAATCTCTACAGCAGGCAGAGGGACAGAAAGTAGATTTGAGGTTACCTGGGGCTCCTGGGGTGGGGGCAACGGGGAGTTATTGTTTAATGGACGTGGACTTTCTGTTTGGGGTGATGAAAAGATTTCGGAACAGCAGTAATGGTTGCATAACACTGTGAGTGTAATTAAGGCCACTGAATTGTACCCATAAAAATGCGTAAACACGGAAAAGTTTATGCTATTTATTTATTACCACCAGCACCACCACCCCACCACCTCCCTTCCCACCCCGATATAAAAACTCTGAGTGGTTTCCACTCCGCTGCCTCTACTCTGACTTCCAGGGGCTAACAATCAAGCCACTCTTTTCAGATCTTGGAGCTTTTCTGGGCACAGACCTGAAATTCACGGATATTCCAACTTGATTACTGGAGGCTGGGTAAGTTAGAATGAAAATGAGCATTTCTGAGAGAGACTTAGCCTCTGGTGAAATGAATCGTTACCTTTCAGTCTTTGGCTGATCCTAGAGGGTTTTGGTGATGGGTAACATGCATTCCGCAGACCAATTCCATGTTATTATTACTATGAGCTTTTTTTCTCTGGGAAAGAGGAAAACTTCTTTTCTTCCACTTAGATTCACAATTCCTAGTACATTTGAAAACATTCTACAACTACAGAAATGGACACTTCAGGACCTAAAGCTATTGGATTCAGTTTGGCCGCTCATCTCCTTCCTCGTTCCTTCAGGGGAATGGACTGTGGCTGCCCTGGAAGTTGCTCCATGGGGGCCCCCAAGGCCATGCCTATCCCATTCCCAAGAGCCACGGGTGGGCACAACTGCCTTGGCATAAAAAGCACTTACAAGGTCACTTTCTTTTTCCTAAGGCTGGAACTCACTTCTTAGGCCCAACAACCTCGCAGCTTCAACAGTCGAGCTGGCTCTCTCCATTTACTGTTTTGTGAATATGTTTCCTTTACCCACATGAAAGACGGTCACGGTGGTTTTTCATTCAT
This sequence comes from Bradypus variegatus, assembly GCA_004027775.1. Taxonomy (NCBI): domain Eukaryota; kingdom Metazoa; phylum Chordata; class Mammalia; order Pilosa; family Bradypodidae; genus Bradypus; species Bradypus variegatus. The sequence goes on along the minus strand of PVKY010007257.1, from coordinate 3,500 downwards.
TGGGGTGAATTCCTGTATGAGAACAAAGCCCCCTCCCCATTACTCTTTAATAGCCTCTAACTGTACTTCTTAAAACCAGTTGTTGTAGGTGTTTGGGGATGGTTTGTGACCGGAACTTTGATTTCCCCCCTAGAATGACCCCAGCGCTGAGGAGGGCTGCATCTGCTCCCCTGCAAGCCCGGCAGTTCCCCCAGCTGCAATGCACTGCCTTTCCGCGTGTGGGGGGCGCCTGGGTCAGCGGCGAAGCCGGCTCTGGACTCGGTCGGGAGGACACGTGTTACGGAAGGGGCCGCTCCCTGCAATCGACTTGTTTGAAAACAGGCGGGTCTCAGAGATATCCTGCTCAGGTAACCCTAAGGGATTGCTCTGTGGGGACAACAGCAGTTTGGGGGATTTTATTTGTTTTTACCTTGATCTTACCAGTATGAGAAAAGGTACAATAAAAGAAAACTTTTTTTTTAATTAGAGAAGTTGTGGGTTTACAGAGCACTCATGCATTAAATACAGGATTCCCATAAACCCCACCACCAACATAAAAGTACTTTTATAAAATATATGTATTTTTATTGAGATTGTTCACATACCGTACAACTATCCAAAGATCCAAGTGCACAACCAGTTGCCCACAGTACCACCATACAGCTGTGCCATCATCACCACAATTAATTTTTTTTTCAATTTTTAGAACATTTTAATTACTCCAGAAAAGAAACAAAGACAAAAATTGGAAACTCAAATCTTCCCATACCCCTAACCATGCCCCCCTCTATTACTGATTCATAGTTTTCGTATAGTACATTTGTTACTGTTGATGAAAGAATGTTAAAATACTACTAACTGTAGTATATAGTTTGCAACAGGTATATATTTTTTTCCTATATGCCTCTCTATTATTAACTTCTAGTTATAGTGTCTTACATTTGTTCTAGTTCACGAGAGAGATTTCTAGTATTTGTACAGTTAATCATGGACATTGTCTACCACAAGATTCACTGTTTTACATATTCCCATCTTTTAACCTCCAGCTTTCCTTCTGGTGACATACGTGACTCTGAGCTTACACTTTCCACCATCTTCACACACCTTTCAGCACTGTTAGTTATTCTCACAACACGCTACCATCTCCCCTGTCCATTTCCAAATGTTTAAGTTCACCCTAGTTGAACATTCTGCTCATAATAAGCAACTGCTCCCCATTCTTTAGCCTCATTCTATATCCCAGTAACTTATATTTCATGTCTATGAGTTTACATATTATAATTATTTCATATCAGTGAGACCCTGCAATATTTGTCTTTATGTATCTGTCTTATTTCACTCAATATAGTGCCCTCAAGATTTCTTCATTAACCCATTTAAGATGGTTTCATTCACACACCACACATTCCATCCTAAGTAAACAATCAATGATTCCCTGTATAGTCATGTATTTACATATTCAGCACCATTGCCACTATCTACAGAAGGACACCACCATTTCTTCCACAAAAAAGGAGGAAGAGTCAAAGAAGACAGAGAAACAAAATAAAAAGAGAAAGAGAGAGAGAGAAAACAACAATAACAACAACAAAAAAACGTGACAGCCAGGGATTGATTTTGGTGATGAATGCACAACTATGTAATTGCACTGTGAACAATCAAATGTACGATTTGTTTTGTATGACTGCATGGTATGTGAATATATCTCAATAAAATGAATATTAAAAAAAACCCATGACAACTAGAAAGCAACAAAAGGAAAGATAGCATTAACCTAAAGTAGAATGAAGAGTCAGACAATATCACCAATGCCAGGAGTCCCATACCTTTCCCCTATTCCCTGCCTCCCCCACCAATATGCACTTAGCTTTGGTATATTGCCTATGTTATATTAAAGGAAGCTTAATACAGTATTTCCATTAATTATAGTCTCTAGTTTGCATTGATTGTATTTTCCCCTCAATCCCATCCTATTTTTAACACCTTGCAATGTTGGCATTCATCTGTTCTACCTCATGTAAAAGCAAATTTGTACCTTTTATTACAATCGTTGAGCACCCTAGGTTTTCCTGAGTTACACAGTCCCGGTCTTTATCTTTCATCTTTTGTTCTGGTGTCCCATATGGTTCCAGCCTTCCTCTTTCAAGCATACTCACAGTCATCTTTGTTCAGTATACTTACAGGACTGTGCTACTATCTCCCCAAATTGTTTTCCAAGCCTCTCACTCCTCTCTTTTCTTTTCTGTCTGCAGTGCTTCCTTTAATGTTTCCCATAGAGTAGTTTATCTTGCTCACAAATTTGATCATTGTCTGTTTGTCTGAGAATATTTAAGTTCTCCCTCATATTTGAAGGACAGTTTTGCTGGGTATAGGATTCTTGGTTGATGGTTTTTCTCTTTCAGTATCTTAAATATATCATCCCACTTTCTTCTTGCCTCCATGGTTTCTACTGAGAAATCCACACAGTCTTATCAAGCTTCCTTTGTATGTGATGGATCGCTTTTCTCTGGCTGCTTTCAGGATTCTCTTTTTATCTTTGACGTTTGATAACCTGATTATTAACTGTCTTGGCATAGGCCTATTCAGATCTTTTCTGTTTGGGGTATGCTGCGCTTCTTGGATCTGTACTTTTAAGTCTTTCACAAGAGATGGGAAACTTTCATTGATTATTTCCTCTATTATTGCTTCTGTCCCTATTCCCTTCTCTTCTCCTTCTGGGACACCAATGACATGTACATTCCTGATTTTCATTTTGTCTTTAATTTCCCGGAGATGTTGCTTGTATTTTTCCATTTTTTTCTCTAGCTGTTCTTTTGTGTGTAGGCTTTCAGGTGCCTTGCTCTTCAGTTCCTGAGTGTTTTCTTCTGCCTCTTGAGATCTGCTGTTGTATGTTTCCATTGTGGCTTTCATCTCTCATGTTGTGCCTTTCATTTCCATAGATTCTGCCAGTTGGTTTTCTGAACTTTCAATTTCTACCTTACGTAAACCCAGTGTTTTCCTTATATGGTTCATCTCTTTTGCCATATATTTCCTAAACTTTTTGAATTGACTTAGTATTAGTTGTTTAAATTCCTGTATCTCAGTTGAAGTGTAAGTTTGTTCCTTTGACTGGGCCATAACTTCATTATTCTTAGTGTAGTTTTTAGTTTTCTGTTGTCTAGGCATGGTTTCCTTTGTTACCCCAATCAGGTTTTCCCAGACCAAAACAGGCTCCAGTCCCAGAAGGAAGAACTATTCAGTATCTGTTTTCCCTGAGGGTGTGTCTTAGAAAATTGGTGCACCCTGTAAGGCCTTGGGTCACTGTGTTTTTCTGCCCAGCAGGTGACACCTGTCAGCCTGTAATTACAGACCGGTGAAAGGAGGTGTGGCCCATGGCTCTTTTCCCCCATGCTCTGGGGTCCAGTCTGAATGGAAGGTGGGTAGTAGAGCTGGGCCCCTCCTCTTTCCTCTTAGGGAAGATAGACCCCCTAGGGAGAGGTCATTAGCATTTGAATAGACTCTGCCTGTGCTATCTCCACTCT
>PVKY010007256.1:0-15104 GCA_004027775.1 Bradypus variegatus | reverse complement strand
TGGTTTTTGAAATAAAATTACTGTAATTAAAGTAACTTTTTGGCATTGCTTAAAATTGATTTCAAAATGTAAGTTTAAACACAGAAAAGTCGAGAAGAGCTCTGATGTTGTATTTTGACCTAAGAAATATTAACTATCTTGACAGTCGTCCTACAAAAATATGATCATATTCAGTAATCCTTGTTACATGCCATTGTTTTTTATTCAGGTCAAGGATGAACTAATGAGAAAAGTGTTATTTCTGCTGTTTCTGTGAAAAGAAAATCATGGTTGTATTATGAAATAGAAAGGAAAACAAAGCCTCTACATTAAATATTCTCTGTTGATTAGCCTTCTGAAAGAAATAATTATTTTTGTGGCCTCGAGTGTGGGGAATGAAAATAAGTTCTTTGAATGTCCTTGATTTGTTAATTCGTAACAAATTTTCATGAAGCAGAGATACTAACCTTTAGAAACTAGGCCCTTTGGGTCTTCGGCTACATCCAATACTTCTGATGGTGACACTGCAGTGAGTTCATACAAGACTGACAGTGAAATTGGTTCCCATTATGCTTTTCATTTTTTTGTGCCAATAATTTATCTAATAGACCTGCTACATCACTGTGCTCTAGTCCTGTACTGACTTGAGATTTTTATGACAGTACAACAGAATAAAAGTCAAATAGTCTCCCCCGTCCTCTAAATTACATTATTTGCAAGTTCTTTGTATTTGGGAACATGAAATGAGTAGTTCTCTTCAGGGAAAGGACTTTGGAGAAACAGTTCATAATTAAGTATGGCAATTCCTTATGTGCTTTGTTCATTTCAAAATATAATGGCTCAGATTTTGGTAATATTTCCTATTTAGAAGCATCTTTCAAATAGCAGCAAAATATTTTAAAAGAAACAAAACATTATAGTTACTAATATTTAAGATATGTGTATAAAAAATGACTCTTGAATAGCCAAGCAAACATAATAAGCTTAAGGTACATTACAGCATTATAAAATATTCCAAACATTTACAGTTTGGTTGAATATAGGAATTCTTCAAATTAGGAGAGTTCTATACAAATTTAAAAAAAATTCAATGCTGAAATTCTGAGCATTAATTTTGAATTTAGGGAAAACATATATACTTAAAATATGGTTATAGAATTAAGAATATTTCTTATACTGCTTAAAAATTTTAGGTAATAAAAGTGTAATGCAAAGGCAAGACATGAAGTTAACATTTGTTATTCTGAGAAATTTGACAGATGATGGACTGCATTTTCAACAATTATATTGCTAGAGCAGTATATGTAATTCCTATAACAGAAGTTTCAGGAACTTTTTTCAAATCTATTCCAGAATATAAAATGTAGTTTTACTATTTTTGAGAATTTTGTTGTTCGTGGAAATCTGTTTCTGAATTTCAATCAGACCGTGCTTCTAGAGCATCACAGATGCCAAGATCTGCCGGAGCCACAGTATATCCTATGAGATGACGACTGAGACTGGGTGACGCAGGCCCAGAGATGGCAGGAGCCTTTCCCAGAGTCACAGGCATGAAGCAGGAGCCGACCAGCTGGCAGCGAGACTCCAAGTGCCTTAGAAGACGTCCCCCCATGCTCTGTTGTCTCAATAACATCATGCCCCTTAAATCTCCACACAGTAGGTTTTTTAGAGGCCTCTAAAAAAATCCCTGCATGATGTGCTCAGTATCATTCAAATTCCAAAGTTAACACATTTTCTAAGAGAGCATCTGCAGTGCTCTGTGGCAGTGCACATGACTGCCACACTATCCACTGCCCACCCCCATTTTTCTGCATGAGTGAAGAGTGTGCAACTGCCCAGGTAGGACTGAATCATTTCTACAGAGTCACTTAAGTAATTTAAAAGTCTGAATCTGGTTCTTACGTAAATCTTGGATCCTCTGTAATTTGGCATCAGGCAGACCTCTCTGTGTGGAACAAGCAGGCCTGGGAGGCTGGGAGGAAGCAGAGCCCATCTCCAGCGAACGGATCTGTAGTCAGAGCTGGAGGAGTGGGGTCACAGCGACTCTGTCCAAGCCGAGTGCCCAGGAAGACTGCTGCTTAGTTTACTTTTGCCAAAAATGTTTCTACTCAAACTTAGGAGGAGTTTTGCCTGTTTCAGACCACATTCTATATTTACATATCGAAAAATGTTCTTCAACGCTGCATCTTTTAATAAACTAATAACTACAACATTATTCCTCAGAAATAAGAAAAACAGCTCTCTCTTCTATATGATTTCAGTTACAGTTTCAGGTGGGAGAAACCACTCCACTAAAGCCCCCATCTCTCGAAATATGCATAGGGTGAATGTGCGAAATGCATAACCTAGTGCTATTTTTCCAAAGGCAGATTACTGGTCATTGGATGGCATAAAGAAGGCACAAGTAAAACAATGGTCAAGTCAGTAAACAACATTTTACTGAAACATTTCATAACACAGAAAATCTGTCTGAAGTGTAAAGTTACTGTCTTACACAAGGACAGACCCATTTTCAAAGACTAGTCTGAATACAATAAATATGGAGTTTACATACTAATTCGTACACAGAAACTCTGCCCCACAACCATAAAAATTCATATTTAACAGTGCAACAACATATAATTTAATCATCTGATTTATTTGACAGGGTTTTCTTACTAAACACAAATAACTACCTGGTTTTAATATACATATATAATATATATTTTATGTATATAGATATTCAACAATCTGTACATTGCTAAACATAAAACTCCTAAAAGGCACAATCGTCTATACAACATGTACAAAAATGGTTGGAGCTGACACAAAACAACAATTATTGGTCAAAAGTTCATGATTGCACAAAGATTAGTAATGAGTTTATGTCAGAAAAATGTGCTTAAGGAAAGAAGGGTTTCCAAAAAAGCCTTTAAGTGTTATAAAAATAAAATAAAAATACAAAAGCCACTACGTTGCGATCACAAGCCTGTCCTCATCGTCATCACTGCTCGCGTCACTGAACTGCATGGTGATCTGCCTCCGGGGTGACCCAGTGGGCCGGGGCGCCTGTCCGTCTGCAGAGAGTGCCTGGCGGCCCACGGGCTCTACATGGACGTCGGCCTGGGCCACCAGCAGAGGCTCACAAGCTGACACCGGCTTGCCCTGGACAGAGGCGAGTTCCTGCTTTGGCTTCACATGATTGACTGAGGCAGCCTTGTCCGTGGCCATGTCCTTTGGGCCATCAAGCCTCACCCGGTCACCTGCGGGGGCAGGGGGATCTAGTCGTTTTTTTGCATTTTCCCGCTGGACTTGAGGGGACCCCTGAGGAGATTCAGCCCTGCGGACCTGATCTGCGCTGGCTCCCGATGTGGGCCTGGGCTGTGATGTCTCCCGGGCTTTGCTTTGGGAAGCTGGTATTTCAGGAGCTCCCTGTGCATCGACGGGTACTTGACCGACTGAAGGAATTAAAGTAGGCAATGCGATGTTGACGACCTGGAGACTTGGAATGTGTGTCTGAGGGCTGGGGTTGCTTTGTGAGGAAGTGTTTGTGGTCAGGACCTGCAGTCCGACAGCATTTACAGCAAGTCCTGGCGGATGTCCCTGCGGGGTAACGTTTGCATTGGCCAGGCCTAAAATATTGATGGCGTCCATGCTTAATGATGGAAGTGGCTGCAGGCCTGGAGTACCGAGGTTCTGGAGGCCAGGCACATGGACCTGGCCGATGGGAATACACGGCACAACACTGCTTACTTCGGCCACTCCTGTGGGATCTGTGGTGCTGGAAACTTCTGTGATCGTGTCCCCAGGAGTGCCCACGGTTCTGTGAATCACACTGACCGCCGGAATTGTAAGCTGCATTGGCCCAGCTTGAATGGGTACAAGCGTGGAATATGTGAGGCCGGTGGGGACCACTTGGATCCCTCCAACTGGAACCATATTGTAAGGGGTCCTGGATTGCTGCTGGGAATGCAAGGGAAGGTGGCTGAACAGGTGAGTCTGGGGAGAGGGCAGGTGTGCAGCCGGCTGTAGAGTCATTTGCTGCTTCTGTTCTTGAGTGTGGAGATGAGGAGAGGCCCCCAAAGGATCCCCCACTGCTGGCTGGGGAGCGGGCTTGGCTGCAGAAGGCAGTCTTGGAGATGATGCATTCTGAAAGACAAGAGCGAGCAGTCCTTTTATGCTGCAAAGCTTTCTTAAAAATTGAGTTAAAATGCTAGTGCAAAATCTGCTTTTCCTGAAGATGAAAAATGTGTACATTTGTGTTTTATAAAATTTATATACTTCCTATAGTTATATTTTGATTTTTAATAATAAATTTACAACTGAAAAAAATCTATTACATCTTAACCCTTTTGTTTTCTAACACAAAAAAACAGCAACAGATTTTGTACAGCACTTGGCATTGTTCAAACAAACTCCTAGATATCACCTCATTTTTAATCCTGAGAAAAACCCTCAGAGGTGCTGTAAAAATCTTTTATATTGTCACTATAGTTGCTGTTATTACTGGCATCACCAGCTCATTACATTTTATAGATAAGGAGTCACTGAGATATTACTTGGCTAAGAGGATCAACTCGGGGAGGAAAAATTAACAGGAAAAAAATTTGTATTCATTTATGAAATAAAGAGTTGTCCTTAAGAAAAGATTCATAGATAGTCTTCTGTTCATCTCCCTCCATCCATCCATCCATGCATCCATCCATGTTCTTCTATCTACATATTCAGTAAGGTTCTAAAATGTCTACTAAAAATTAAATATGGTTCTAGGCATTGATAGGCATGGAGAAGACATTGAAAGAGAATTGCTTAAAGCATAAAAATAATGAAATATAATTGTAAGAGATAAATCTTGCCCATCGTTCCTTCTACTTCAAGATTCTTATCCAAATATTAGCTTTCTTTTGATGATATCTGAGAGATATATTAAGTTAAGCTAGACAGTCTGTAGAAATCCAAGCTTTTATAGTTCTTTCACTTTTCTTTGTTTTTACCCAGCAAAACAAAATATCCCATGTTTAGAAATAAATCCCGTTAATTCAACATATACTAGAGGACTATCAGTGAAAGAAGAATGAATTCCAAATGGAACTAACCATTCCTCATGAGACAGGAGTAAAATCGGGAGTCATTTAGAGTACGTTTATAGGCCTTCCCGGAGGCCTGGGTCTGGCCCTGAGCTAGGTTTTGGGCAGGAGCTTTTTGCAAGCTGCGACAGCAATTTGATCACTCAAGCAAAGTGAAACTTCCCAATTCATTTTTTAGGTCACATTAGCTTTGCCATAGAATTCGGTAGCTGTCTTGCTATGGGGGCAAAGTGCAAAATATATGGATAATTTAGTCCATATCATCACTTCAACACCAGTGGAAAAACAACTTGGGGTAGGCCATGGAATAAAGTCCTGGATTCGTTTTCTCATTTGAAGCAAACATTTTTTTATTTCAAATTCAAATAAATAAATAAAAGGTATTAATTTTCAAGAACCATTTGGTTCTTTCCAACTTACAGTACGGGAACTCTGATAAAAATACCTAATAAGGATCCAAAGGACGTGGATACTCTTTGCCCCTAAATATAACAAAAAATCTTGATATAGTTACACAAACTGATTTGGCCACAAATAATTAACTTGCTAGTACATTCTTCTCTTAATGCCACTGAGTTTCCCACATGTAATATGCGAAAAAACAACAAAAAAGTCACTTGCCTGTGTGAAAGCAATAGCTTTTGCTCCCACAGAACTATGCAGAATTTCATCTGATTCAGGGTAGCCTACAGACATCTGATGCCAGGGGGACCTGGGAACATCTTCGGGTGACCTAGTAGAGGCTGCATGAGTAACAGCCTCGTCTTCCTCTTTCGTGGCATGCTGCCTGGCCTCCTCTGGGGATCCAGTCTTGCTACTGCAGGCCGACTCTGCTGTGCTCAGCACAGTCATCTTGGTGAGCAGTGCTCTGGGCAGGATGTCCATGGGGTCCGGGTGCACCGCAGAGAAGCTCTCACTGGTCCTGATCTCGTCAGCACTTATGGCATCCTGAAGGCCACTTCTCGATGGAAGGTGCTGTGGGCTGGCCGTGACTGACGGGGCTGCTGACAGCACTGACTCGGCCTGGCTGTCCTCGTCATCGTCTTCATTTTCATTCTCATCCTCATCTGGACCATCAGATTCTTCAATGTCATAGCCAGAGTGCTCAAAACTGAATCTTTGTTTTTCATCTAATAAAAAGATCCAAGGGGGGCACATTATGGAATGTTTTGTGAGTGGGGAAAAAGGCAGTCCTTTATTTTCTATAAGCTTGGTAGAACCATGAGGAATATAAAAGACAAGGACCTTAGCAACAAAAAGGATATGATCTAATTGAGAATGAAATGGAGAAGAAACTACTGCAAGTCCAACAGAAAGAGAAATGGGGCACTAATAGTGGCATGGCCAGGGCTGTTTGTTAAGGATGGAGACAGGAAAGGAGCTTCAAAAGAGGAAGAGGCAGGCAGAGGGCATTCTATAAAGGCAGTTATTGGAAACTACTCAAATTCTACCCTTGGGAAATCCCCCAAATTATAACTGCGCTATAGGAAAAAAATTGATAAACCGAGAGTTAACACAGTTCTTTTTCCCGAGCTTTTTCTCTATCTTTCTGTATCTTCCGTGTATTGAACAAACAGAAAGAGAAAAGTGATGACATTTGGTATTTGTGAGCAAAGTAATTTCCCTTACTACTGGAATAGTATTTTGGACATATTTCAATTGCCTTCTAAGTAATGATATTCACCTAATATTTAAGCCCTTTTCTTCTTTTTCTTTTCTTTTAGCTAAGAGAGGTGTTAAATTTTCCCATCGGTGTTTTCTATGATATGATTCAACCCATACCTCATATTAACTAAAAGTTAAGGTCACGAAAGACAAGAAAGGCACAGGAACGCACTGGGGGGAGCTAAAGAGAGATGCTGAGTAAATGCACCGCGTGAGTCCAGAACTGATCGCCGGATAGAGGGAGGCTGGTGAAAAAAACTGGTGAAATCCAATTACATTCTGTACTATAGTCAGCCATATTTAACCAAGGCTAATTCCTTAGTGTTGACAAATGTTTTATGGTTATCTAAGCTTTCAGCCCAAGGAGAAGCTGAGCGAAAAGTATTCAGTAACTCTTTATACTATTCTTGCAACTTTTCTGAAGACTAAAATTATCTTAAAACAAACAAAAACTAGTCCAATTCTTCGCCGATACTACAGGGTCTTTATTTCTGTCTCGTTCAGACAAGCTCGTGCCACACCCACCTCCCCACTGTCCTGATCCTCCAAGTCAACACTCTTCCTTCTGATAAGCGATTTTTTCTCTTCTCTTATTGAATAGGAAATAATTGATTCTTGAAATCAATTCCAACACTTCTCTGGATTAATTCAGAAGCACAGCAAATTTCTCCCAAACCTACCCTAACTATATACATGTTTTAAATTATCACCACCTAACACTGTTCCTGTCCGGCATCTCTTTCAGTGTATAGGTAAATGAGTTAATAGCTCTCCCTGGCTCTAGCCCTGTATTCTCTAAGAGGACCTGGTTTAGCAGTGCACACAAACCAATACTATTTGACCACAATTAAAACAAGGGCTCCTTTAAGGATTTGACTTTTTCTCAGTGAGTGATTAAAAAAATTAAAAAATACTGTTAATTATTTTTAAATGTTAGGCCTATAGCTTACAAAGATCAGGGCTGAGATTCAAACCCAGGTCTGTCTGTCTCCTGAGTAGGTGCCAAAGATTCCACAAAGGTCATATTTTAAAAATCTGTAGAATGATCTGAAAAAAGGTCAACAATAAATTATAGTCAGTAAGCTACATTATAAATGTCTGTGAGTTCAATGTTTAGATACAGGGCATTAAAAGTTTCAAGTAATTATTGGATTCTGATAGTTGAACATATGAAATACCATCCCCAGGAAGGATGTAAACTAATAATTGAACCTTTTTAATTTCACAAAAAGTGTAACTATGAAAGTTTAAGAATAATTAGTTATATTAGAAATTTTTAATTAACTTACATATATTCAGGAAACATCCTGAATTCATTTTCGATGTATGCTATTTAATATGAACAATTTAAAAAGAACACGATATATATTTTTTAAAGACAAGTGTGCAGGGAGTGGTGTAAAGCAAATTGGCTCCACTGTAATCTGATTTTTTCCTTGATCATACCAGATTTCAGATCAGGATTGGAAATGTTGGGGATGGAAGACACACAGGGTGGCTTATCCCTTGACCTTTTTGTCTTCCCTCTTCCTTCCTGGAAAGAGCCACATGCCTGTAACTTAGAGAGGATTCAGCAGGGACTAGGATTCCTTTCCACAGTTTTACTTCACCAAGATCATGAGAGAACAATGTTTATCTCTCTGAATGTACTATATCTGGAAATTCTTTAAGGGGAAGACCACTATCAAAGTTTGGAAACCTGCAAATGAATTTTGGCTGATTCCATATCTGTCAAACATTTGATAGTACTCTGAAGTGATAGAACTGATAAAAATGGATGGCTTAAATGAACAGAAGACAATGGCATCCTTTTAATATCTTCAGCACCAAAACCAAGCCCCAACAACTCCGCTCTCTGTTTGGATTCATAATAATAAAAACCTTTTTATACTACTATCCTGACCCCCTGATCCCTTACCTTAACCCCCAAAGAAGTCTACTACTACTGAATCACATGATCTGTTAACAGAAGATCCAGACAGGAAAAGTGACTTGTATATGATCCCACAGCCAGCAAGTACCAGACAAAGGACTTGTTAATTATCCCCCAAACTTAGTCATACTCAACTTTGTGATAGTGCTTATTTTGCTACTGCATGTTACTTAATAACATACAAGCCACTGTGCTCTATGGAGCACATACAATATAAGGGTTTGGCAAACTATGCCTGAAAAGCCAAATCTGGCTCACTGCCTGTTCTTGCAAATAAAGTTTTATTGGAACACAGCCATGCACATTTGCTTACTGCTTTTGTGCACGGTTGTGTAGCTTCGGCAGAGACCATATGCCTGCAGATTGCCTAAACTATTTACTATTTGGCCCTTTACAGAAAAAGTTTGCCAATGCCTGCACTAAAGCATCATATTTAAACCTAAAGCCACTCCCATGACTGAGCTGATATCAAACCCGTCTTGTAGAAACAAGTTTATAAGCTTACATTTAGCTGGAAAGTAGCAGCCAGAATTTGAAACAGGTTTTTTATGCACTTAGGAATCCTGTCATCATTACAATACAATATATTGAGACTTTAACAACATAAATCTTAAAGAAAGATTAATTCCTTTAAGTTAGTTACTATGAATTTCAATTCAAGGGGAAAAGAGAACTGCCATGCAGCAATAAACTTTTTTCAAAAGTAAATTTTTTTGATAAATTTATGTCAACTTCCCTAAAGATGGATCTGAAAATCATCTTTTTATGATCAGCGGGATGAACTGCAAGCTGCCCAACCATCCCTGCCCAACAGCGACACCTGCTGGAGGACTCGACTGACACAGGCAGTCCCCGGCAAGCCCGAGAGGCGCGCTCCACGGCGGCAAGAGCAGCCCTCCCCCAGCCCTCCCCACACTCACTAATTTCCATCCTTTTGGTGTTGTGGTTTGTCCCTTTTTGTTGGTCGCATACATTTAGAAATACTACTTTGAAATCCAAACAACAGCAACCTGGGGGAAAATTTTTTTTTAAAGCATGCAACTCTTGCTGTAATGGATTTTGTTTTTAAAGACGAAAACATCAAGAACATAAAGGGCCAGAGTTTAATGTTGCTAACTTTAGAAAGTGAACGAAAAAGTGTCATACCCGTGTAGTTTATTAATGAGATGAACACTGCTTTATTGTAAACACAAATCCTAAGACCTACTACATGGAAATGCTCCTTAAAGAGAGTAATAATGTTTCTTATGAAAACCCTAATGATTTGAAAATATTCTCAAGGTTTATTTAGAAAGAATACTTCTTTGCTATGGTTACATACTTAAAATATTTTAAGGGTAAATATGGTAATAGGTTTTAAATATTGTGTTATAACATCATCCTCTTACAGATATTATCATAAATACTTGAACTACATCAAGAAAATGTCACTAGTTGCACTCTGCCCTATTAAATTGCTCTCCTAATTTGACAGTTGAGAGTACATATTAAGCCAGCATCCTGTTGATAAAAAACATTCTTTGGATCAAGGCATGTAAAGCAAATAGTTGGCGGCATGATTTTTGATGCAAAAGCAGACAACTAAAATGTAGTCACTAAGACCCTAAGAACACGGACAAAATTCCTGAGATTATATCATTCTCCATGACATGAATACAAGGGATTGTGCAGTGGGCTTGGAGGAAGGGTCACTTCCTTCTTTCTTTTAAATGCCAAATGTCCAAATTTTAATTGCTGGCTTAGAAAAATCTGTAATTCCCTCTGCTTAGTTCAAAATAAATTTTCCCCAACATCACTACATCTACTCCATCTGCAAATGAGAGCAGGAATTCATCTGTTAAAGAATAAAATGGGCACTTCTCTAACCCAATGCTACTAAGGGTGGTAAAGAATGAAAAGGATCAAATGGCTTTGGTCCTTCATCACACCATTTTCATGTCAACCTCTAATAAACCCTGTAACTATAAACCAGGGAATAGGCTCATTAAGCTGGTGAATCACACTCTGAGTTTGGGGTGGTTTGCCTGGTAGAGAACAGGTTTAAGATCTTAAAAAAAAAAAAGTTCGAAGAGAAGGCCAGGAAAAGACAACACTGAAGTTAAGAAGGGATAAATCTGGTCTAAACCTTTGGTGAAAAACAAATGAAGCAAGGCAGATAGGAAGGAATAACTAGCTGCAAACATACAGTTAAAGACTTGGGCCAGCTCCCAGAAAGCCTCCAGCTGACCAGGATACCATCCAATGGTAACGATGTTTAAAAAATGAGTATTATGGTGTGCTGCTTTGTTGTAACACCATCTGGTAATTAGCGAGTGGTCAGAAATTTTATTGAACAAATGCAAGCTCAAAGACGGTAATTTTGGTGGCGATTGTTGTCTGTGACACAGAAAAGAACATTTCAATGATTAAGCCCCTGAATTTGTCCTATAAACCCTCAATGCTATCCTTCTGGATGCCAGTGTGGCAAGTGGCTGTGACTTCCATGTAGATTTAGAATCAGGTCTCCCAAATACCACCTTCCTGTTAAGAATTATCTCATTTCCCACACCTCAGATAAATCAAGATTCAACTTTATGTGACAATTTCACATTTTCTACCATCACTGATTGCTCATCTCTGTCTGCCCTTTATAAACGGGTACCAATCTTAGGGTAGTCTAGGACTCCACCCCAATGCCACGGCCACGCTGTCAATGAGCAACAACAAGCGTGGCTCTCAGAACCACGCAGGAACTTTACTCAATATCCAGAGAGGATGCAATGTCGCACATTTCCATTCTGATCAAGACTTGATGCTTTATGGTAAAAGACATCTGGCTCCTGAATTGGGCTACTTATTTTTCTTGAATCGTTTTAGTATTTAGTAGGTTTCTGTAATCTATTACAATTAAATGACAAACCAACCATATTTAGGAAAATGTAGGTGATAAAGGATATTCCGCTGATGCCATTTACTCAGTTATTTAAGATTTTCAGCATTCACATAGCTAGACAAGATTTCCTTCAATAACTGCGGCTGTGAAGGAATGAGGGAAAGCATCAGAAAGCCACATAATCACTGCCTGTGGGCATACAGGTGTGCAAGCCAACTGTGAAAACTGCCTGGCACCTTATGCGATAAGTGGACGCTGGGCAGCAGACAGAATATTACTAGATTTGTACTAGATTAAGATTACAAAGCATGATCTCAAGAACCCCAGGAATACCACAAGACTTTTTGGTAAAGCTGCTCACCATCAGAGAGAGCAGACAGCAAGACTCCACGTTACAAATGTAGTTTCATAGCTTACGTATTGGAACAAGAAAATGAAGAACCCACTGGTCAGACAGGAATGTCAAGAATGGGCCGAGGATCTCAGTGGTGGCAAAAACGTCAGAAGGAACTGCTGCCAGGAGCCTGGGCCCTGTGCGATCGGGGTGGGGGCAGGCAGGGAAACTCCCAGGAGGGGAGGAAGTGGGCAGCAGAACTAAGCAGACAATGGCCCAAAAGGGACCAGCCTGAGGACCTCCTGGCTCTGTTCTACTCATAGAGAGGCACTTCAAAAATTTTAAATGTGACACCTGAAAATACTTATTCTCATTCATAATTTCTTAAAAGTCAGCCACTTCATCTCCTCATAGATGCCTAATGATTTTCATTTTTCCTTGAAGAATAAAAGTTGATAATAAAATGAACTTGATAACATATGTTGCTACTCCTTATAGCATCCTTCGAGAGTTGGTAAGGGCAAAGTTTTGAAATGTTCACAGAAACAACTGAAGTAGGAACAAATCAGGTCTTTCTCTTTTAGGACAGTCTATTCCATGAGGGTAGTTCTGTGCCCCCATGATGCCAGACCAGAGCAGAATTCACTCCAGGGGAAATAATAATGCCTGATTTAATAAACGAAGGGGAACATTTCCAAATCAGCCATTATGCATTTACACATATGCATACAAAGCTGAATGTTGCATGGGAAAAACCATACCAGACTTTTCACCCACACTGGTAGAGAGTGAGGGATGATGAAGCATAAACTGAGGTATAATGCTGACAAAAAACGCTCATCCATCCAGAAAAAAGGCTTCTTCTCTGTGGTACCAATTGATATTTTTGCTGCTGAATGGGTAATGAAACCATGCTTTTTTGAGCCGTTATTGTTTAAATTCCTATTACAAAATAAAACAGCAGTACCAGCAAGAAATATCTCAACAGTGAAAATTCCAGGGTGTCAGATAAAAAGCCCTGTTACCTTTTGACTCCTTATTTCAAGAGCATTTGAGAAAATAATGAGGGATAAAAGTCAGATATATGCACTACCAAAGAGGCAATGGTTTCTGATACCCAAAAAATCAGACTGTTAATCAAAGGAACGCTATACATGCCATTGGATGTTTAGAAGATTAAAAGTACTACAAAGATTGTGTCTAAGAAATAACAGTTGTCAAGTGTGAAAACATGAAGAAACTGGGGAAAAAACTGCCACTGCGGAGACACTGATTATATATAAGTGAGTAGTTTCCACCCAGCCCAGGTGGCCCCCCATGCTCAAGCTCCCTGGCACAGCATCCCCTGCTCCCCAGGTGTGCTCCCTGACCAGCTCCCTCAGCCTTTGGCCCATTTACACTCTTAGCCTCCTATTCCTCTCTCCTCACACCTCTGGGCCTCTGCCCTCACCACTCCCTCAGAACAGAATAAAGCAATGTATGGATAAATAGATCTCTGGCCTTTCTTCTGGAACACCATAATCATCCCTCAGCAGTGACTTGGACATCACTCTCCTTCCCTGAGGCCTGCCTGGTCCTCAGCTGTGGCTTGTGACCCTGCCAGCTCCATGCTCACCCAACAGCACAGCCACGGACCTGGCAGTCCCAGGAGGCAGTGACCAGGGAACAGAGCAAACAGGTGTCGGAGCGCTACGTATATACATGAATCATTCCAAACAAGAATAAACTTATGTTTTCTAGAACTACTGAAGAATAGAACGGATCTTTATCAATCTGGAGTGATCATTACCAAAGATGAGAAAACGGAAAAGTCCAATAAATTATCTCCTAGTCTTCTGATCCAATGAGCAACAAATAAAAAATTAACAAACAAAATCCCATCCTCACTTTAATGATACCTATACCGACCTGGGCCATGTACCTTAAACACTATTTACAGGTAAAGACATTAACTACTGTGTTATAGCTATCCTTAGATGGAAAACTAAAATATAAAATTCTAAAAATAATAATAACAAATTATTTCCTGAAAGACTGTAGGGCATTTTCCCCCAGTCATTCATTTAATTAATAAATATTTACTATCTACTACCTGCAGGGTACCATTAGAAACAGCTAGAGACAGAACAGTGAACAAAACAAGATCCCTATCCTTATGTAATTTATTTTCTATTTGGAAGAAACAGACAGACACATACACACACAATCACTCACATATATTGTCTCTAGTGGTGCTAAGTACAATGGAGAAAAATAAAGCAGGCTAAGGGCCATAAGTACTGTTGGGCTGGAGTGAGTAGGGTGCTTTCGTACATAGGGAGGTTCAGGGAGGCGTCTGTGATAAGGCAACCTGTGAGTAAATAGCTGAAGGAGATGATAGGGTAGGTCTCACAGTTATCTATCTGATAGAAGGGCCTTTCTAACAGGAAATGAGTGCAGAGCCCCCATGGCAGGAGTGTTTCAGTAAGCAGCAAGCTGGTCAGTGTGGCTGGAGTTGAGTAAGCAAGGGAGAAAGGAGTGAGGATGAGTTTCCAAGAGATGGTGGTCAGGAAGGGTGAGGGGGCCACAGAACTCATGGGGTACAGCAGACCATCGCTCAGAATGAGGCAGGAAACCAGGGCAGAGGTTGAAGCAAAGGAGGGACATGATTTTTAACAGACCACTTTGGCTACTGTGCTGAAAACAGACTATACAGGGGCAGGGCTGAACCCCGGGGACCAGTGGGCAGGCTGCTACAATTAGTGAGTGAGACAAGATGGCCCCTTTGCCCAGGCGGATGGCGGAGGTGGTTAGAGGTGGCTGGATTCAAATTATGCTCTGAAGGAAGGGCTGAAAGGTTATTTACTGGTGAACTGGAGGGAAAACGAGAGAAAGATAGGCATCAAGAATGACTTCAAAAGTTTTAAGGTCAAACAACTGCGAGGATGTGGGAAGTCTGGGAGAAGCGAGGTTACTTGAAGTGGGGTAAATCGGGAGTTCGGGTCATGTCAAAATCAAGATGTCCTATTAGACATCTAAGTGGAGGTGGTCAGTAGGCAGATGGATATGCAGGTCTGGAATGAATTTGGGAGTCATCAGCCCATAGAGGGTAGCTGACCATAGCAGAAGACTGGATGAGGTCATCTAGGGAAGGCGTATAGTCTGAAAAGAAAAGATCTGAGAACACACCCCTGGACTAAACCATTTAGAGGCTCAGGAGATAAGGAAGAACCAGCAAAGGAGACTGACAAAGAATATTCTAGCTCGGTGTTAGGC
>PVKY010007255.1:0-15097 GCA_004027775.1 Bradypus variegatus | reverse complement strand
GAGGGGAGGGCAGGGGAGTGAAGGGGAGGGGAGGGCAGGGGAGGGAAGGGAAGTCTCCCTTCCCCTCATCCATCAGCATAGGAAAAAAACTGAATGGGACATCACCACCATCCTGGAAGGAGAAGTGTCTTGGCTGAGCCAGGTAAGGGTTTCTGCACCCCCTTGCCCCTCACCATGAGTGGCCTCCTGCTTCCTCTGCCTGCAGCCCTGTGGAGTCAGCCACCCCTGGAGGAGGCCCGACAGGTTCCTGCCTGGGAAGGAGGGGGCGGGAGGCCTGGGAGAGGCATTTGCTCCTCCCCAGTTCCAATGGCTCATGCAGGTGTCAGAGCCAAACCCCATCCTCACAGATTCCCAGGAGATCCAGAGATAAGGGTGACATCTGTGACAGCGCTAAACCACCAGGAGTTACCCATGGGCAAAGGAGCTGCCTCCCTCTTTCCCTTGTGCCCTTGCTCCTTCCCCGCAGGCTGGCTTCCCTGAGCAGTGCAGGGTGCCCAAGCTCAGGGGTGGCCCAGTTTGGAGCATGAGATCCCTGCTCTCTGATGCTACCTTTCGTGGGGAGAATGGTGCAAAGCAGAAGCATCTAGTCATTTGAGACAGGTTCAGGTGGGGCTGCCTTACCAGGTCTTGGGTCAAAGCTGCTGCCTCCAGGAAGCCTTCCCTGATAGCCTCAATTCACACTTTGAGCTTCCCTTCATCACACTCATCACCTTCAAACCACATCTTTGGACCACAAGACTGCGAGCTCCCCAAGAGCAGAGGCGGAAGCTGCCTGTTCCCAGCTGAGTCCTTGGCACAGACCCTGGCACACAGTAGGATTCCAGTAAATACTTGGGGTACGCGCTCAATGCCGGGCTCTTGGAGTGGTTCCTCACAAAGGCTGCAGTCAGGAGGGAATTGGTGGGGGGGATCCCTGCAGGAAGCAGTGGGTGGCGGGGGGCAGCTCTCCCTGGGAGGCCTCTCGGGCTGGGCAGCGCACCCCCCCTCCTGCTGCTATGTGTCTAGTGGACCACGCTGGGGGTTCTACCCACCCCCTCCCTCTCCCGGGGCTGGATGTGGTTGGATGGGTCCTTGAGGAAGCCCGCCCCAGACCTCGGGACAGGCGGTGGGAGGGAGTGTCCTGTGCGCTGACAGCTTTGAAAGAGGAAACCCCCAGTGGGGCAGTGGGAGGGGAGGAGGAGGGGCGAGGGGAGGAGGAAGGGCAGGGGCCGCCCCTCCCCCCCGCTCATCCTGGGACCTGTTCTGGGGGCAAAGGGGGGAGCCCGGGATCAGCCCCTCAAACGAGAAAAACTGGAATCAGCGCTGAACTCCGAGAGGGTTTGCTGGGTGTCTTGCAAGCTGCGGCCTGCCCCAGGCCCCTGGGCGGGCCGTGCGCCTCTGCCTCCTCGGTTCCCAGGGCGCGGGGCAGGCCGCCGCCTCCTCAGCGGGCTCGCGGCCTTTCCTCCGCCAAGGGCGGCCGGGGTGAGGAGGCGGCAAGACACAGGACGGAGCGGGCACGGAGGGGGCCGGGAGGAAGGGGGTGGAGCAAGTTGCCCCGCCCGCCTCACAGGCAGGTAAACCCAAAGCTTTCAGGCTTTGCAAACGAATGTGTCATTTCTTGCAAATGCCCCCGTGCCACCGGCATGTGCTGTAAGCTGCACGGTGAACACACTCGGGGTGGAAACAAAAGGTCCAAGGTGTTTTACCATTTTACTCGGGAAGAGGGTGAAATCTGAGGGCTCCGCCGACCTCGGGGCTACTTCCTCCCAAGCCCTGTTATTTCAGGACTGAGGGCGCGCCTCCGCTGGCTGGCGGCTGCTGCTGCTAAGGGGGTGCAGCCATCAGAGGGGGGGTTTCGATAGCAGGCAGTCCCCTGCTGGGCCCAGGGTGGTTCCCAGTGGGGAGGCTGATGTGGGGCTGGCTCCTTGGCAGGGGGTATGTGGGGAGGGGCTGGGGGAGGCAGCTCCAGGCCCCTGTGGGGTGCTGTGGCCCTCCCTTCCTGGGGTGGGCTGGCTGGACGGGTGCACAGGACATCATTGGGGTAGGCTGCACCCACATGGCCCAGAGAAAGTGGCGGGGTGGGAGTCTTGCTGCTGACCCAAGGGTCCTGCTGGAGGCCAGGGGCAAAGCTGG
Source organism: Bradypus variegatus (assembly GCA_004027775.1). Classification (NCBI taxonomy): domain Eukaryota; kingdom Metazoa; phylum Chordata; class Mammalia; order Pilosa; family Bradypodidae; genus Bradypus; species Bradypus variegatus. The sequence goes on along the minus strand of PVKY010007255.1, from coordinate 12,985 downwards.
GTGTGAGCAAGGCTGCTTCAGAGCAGGAGCTGTGAGTGACGTGGTCAAGGGGCCCTTTGGGCCTGGCGCTGCTGGGCCAGGCCTGCCCGGGTCGGGAAGGGGCGTGCAAACCTCAGCGGAGAGCTCCCTCTCTGAATCCGTCTCCTCCTCTCAGGGGCAGAGGTGAGGCTCTCCACCATAACAGGGACCTCATCCAGGACCCCGAGACCCCTTTCTCCCCTCATAGAAGAGTCTCACTGTTCTGTGGGCACTGGGCATTCTCAGCTGGGAGTCTTGTCCTCCCCCAGCCATTTCTTTGCCTTGACTGGGAGAAGTCACTCCCTTAAGGTAAAGGGGGGCTCAGAATGGACAGAGAACTAATGAAAGTCAGGATTCCAGCCAGAGACTATGCTGTGGTTATTTACAAATGTGACCTGGCTCACAAAAAACCTTGGAAGGAGCTTCTTTCTGCTTATAAAAAGACACCAAAATTCACTTTGATATGTTTATATTATAGATATAATACATAAAACATCTAACATGAAACTCTGTGTTCTCCCCGAAAAGAAGAGAACCAAACTGTCCTGCCCAGCCCCCCGCCGTGGTCTGTGTTCCCAGGCTGTGTGTGTTGGTTGGAGACCTGGAGCCAGGGCCTCTGGGGGGCACAATCCTGTGGGCAGCCAGGGCTGGAGACGGCCTTGGCCAGCAGGGACCCAGTCGGCCCGAGACCGAGGCCCACAACCACCGCACCCCCACCCCCGGGAAAGTTGAGGGGAAAGGGGAAACCCACCTCACCTCATTGGTCCCACGGGAGCAAAAGCGATCCCAAACCAAAAGGAAAGAGAGCCTCGGACCCTCCCCCACGTTGCTGACAGAGTCTCATTTTGGCAAGTATCTGAGCAAACCAAAACAAAACAAAAACCAAATAAAATGGTGGTTTAGCATAGACGTGCACGTCCACATTGCACAAGGCACCGCTGGGACGCAAAGAGGCCAGAGGCAAGTGTTGATATCGGCTGATAAAGCAAAATATTTGGAAACTTCTCAGCACTCCGGCCCTCTGGGATGGACTGATTGTGCTTCAGCTTCCTATGGCAATGTTGGCGACATCCTGAACAGGGGAGGCCGAGGCTCCCAGGGTCCCTGCACCCCCACCCTCTACCCCAGACGAGGCCGCGAGGTTTGCCTCTTCCTCCAGGCCCCCGCGCCCATGAACACATGTCCTTGTGGCTTAGCTTTTTGGCCTGGCTGGGGAGAGCTGGGGTGGTGTTCTCCCGCTGGTCACTTGGTGACCCCCATCTCAGAGAGTCCTGCCGGAGGAAGCCCAGCCTGATGGAGGCTTATGGGGAGAGGCAAGGAACGAGGGACCCTCCCCTTCATGTAAAACTTGAGGAGCAACCTTGGGTTGAAAGCCCCCAGTCTCTGGGGTTCTTCATCTGTGAGGAGAGGCACTATTGGGAGGCTGAGGCTGGCTTGTCGCGATCTGCTCCCCCAACCTTCCTCCCGCGCTGAGGGGGGCAGGCGAGGGGGCTGCTGCAGCCTCCAGAAGGCAGCAGGAACCCTTCGAATAAAATGGCAAGGCACACATTTGCTCCCCCTACTCGGTAGGAATCCGAGCAGTGAGTTTTCGTTTCCAAGGCACAAGGTTATTCCTTAATACTAGAGTTGCCGGGCTCCCGGCTCAGCCTCACGGCGCTTCTCCCGTACAGAGAAGCCACTGCCCGACCCCTCGTCTCAGACGCACCGAGGCCGGTGCAGAGGAAGAGGCGGCACGCGGAGCAGGTTAGGCCTTCAGTCGGCACCGGAATCTCCTAGTCTTGGCTCGCGCGGCTCCGGGGGCCTTAGGGATCCGGCGTCCCGAAACCACTCTTGCCCGCTCCCCGCCTGGGGCCGGCCTAGGGCGGTCCCGCCGCCGCGCGCCTCACGCGCAGTTGCCCATGGCCTTGACCAGGGAGCTCTCGGGCAGCTGGCGGAAGATGCCCCGCAGAGTGTCCAGCTCGCGGCTCAGCTGTTCCACCCGCTTGCGCAGGCGGTCATTGTCACTGGTCAGCTCCAGCACCTTCTGCTGCGTCTCCACGTTGCGCTGCTTGGCCTTGTCGCGGCTCTTGCGCACCGCGATGTTGTTGCGCTCGCGCCGCACCCGGTATTCGTTACTGTTCTTGTCCACTGACTTCTTGGCCTTGCCCGCGCCGCCGCCGCCCGCGCGGAGCTCGGGGTGCACGGCTGCCAGCCCCTTGAGCGCGCCGCCGGGGCCGGGTAGGCCGGCGGAACCGAGCGCGGGCGCTGAGTGCGGGCTGGGCACGGGCGTGGGCGGCGGCGTGGGGTGGCCGGGCTGCAGGTGCATGGTGGTCTGGCCGCAGTGCGCGACCTGGAACTGCAGGTGTGGGGCGGCCAGGTGCGCGGACGGCGGGTGCGGGTGCGGCGGCGGCGGCGGCGGCGGCTGGTAGGGGAAGAGGCCGGCCAGAGCCAGCTGCTTCGCCTCGTCCTCCTCGCGCGGCTCCTGTTTGATCACCAGCGGCCGCAGCGCCGGCGCCCCGACGCGCTCGTACAGGGGCTCCAGCCTGCCGTCCAGGTAGCCGGTCGCCCCGCAGCCGTAGCCGGGAGGGGGCCCGTGCGCTCCCCCGGGCATGACGGCGCCGCCGGGGCCCACGGGGGCGCCCGGGTAGTCGTAGTCGCTGCCGCCGCCCACGGGGGCCGAGGCCGCCTTGGCCTTCTCCTGCTGCCTGCTATGCTGGAACAGGTCGGCCAGGAACTCGTCGTTAAAAGCGGCCGGGTCTATGTAGGCGCTGATGTCGATGGACGTCTCGTGTTCGCAGATGCCACCCAGAGGCTCCGGAGCGGCAGGTGGGGCGGGGGGCTGCGCGGGGCCTGCGCCCCGGGGAAAGCCGAAGGCGGCGCTGCCGGGCGCGTGCGGGGGGCTCTGCAGATGGCTGCTCATCGGGGGCCGCGGGTCCGCCTCGTAGAAGTCGGCCGACTCCATGGGGGAGCTAGAGTCCACCCGGCATGGCGAGCCTGGGCGCCTCCAGCCTGCGCGGGAGGCCGCTGCCGCCCACCCGGAGCCGCTGCTCGCTCGCGCCCGCGCAGCTCCAGGTCGCGAATGGCCAGGCCCGCGCGGGCACCCCATTTATACCGGGGCGGCCGTCGCCCTCTAGTGTCCAAACTAGCCTGTGACCACCGGCGGTGGCGGCGCGGCTCCTGCTGGGTCTTAGCGCCCGCTCTTCAAGGGCGGAACGTGGGGCCGAAGCGCAGCGCTGGCTGCGAGAGGCCGCGGCGCAACGCCCACTGACCCCGGCGCCGCGATCCGAACCATCGCGGGCGCGCTGGGCCCGATCCCCGGCCCGGCTGTCGCCCCCGCGCACACGTGGTTGGCGGCCGAGCGCCCGCCTTCCGCCTCCCCAAGGCACCCACTTCCAACCGACGGACGGGAAGCCCGGGATCACCCCGCGCCGGGGGTTGGTGGAGGGTGAGACTCGGTCTCTGGGCTACCGTGGCGCGGATTCGCTTTAAAAGGAGAAATCAGCCCCGCCTGGGACTTGGGTCCCTGGAAGGCGGCGGCGCAGCGTGGGGGCGCGGGGGAGCAGTTTCCGACGCGCCACAACGCACAGCGCAGCGCGAAGCTGCTGAGGGGAGAGGTCCGGGCGAGATGACTCGGAGTTCCACCTGCGCTCCCCGGGAGACCCCACCGATTCCGCGCAGAAGCACTTCTCCGCAGCCCTGCCGCTCGGGGTCCTCCCGGGTCCCCCTAGCTCCGCAGCGCGGGGCGCTAGGACCCGTGGGGAGCGGAGGGTACGGGAAGCGGCCGCGGCCTGGGAGCCCGGAGGAGCGGGCCGGTCGGTCTGCCGAGGCTGGAGAAGTTTTTCTTTTCAATCCCTACCCCGGGCCCCAGCGCGAGGGTTGCAAGGCACGCGGGACCGGCCCTGCTGACTCGACGCAGAGCCGCCAAGTTGTCTCGGAGGAACTGACGGGCGGGCCTCGGGCAGGCAGAACTGGACTCCGGGACGGAAGTCCCGATCTGGGGTTAAGGGAAGGTGGGCAAGTGCCGAGCGGGGTCCGAGGCCACCGCTTCCTACCCGCATTCCCCGTCCAGCTGGGCGCCGACGGCGGGAGCAGGGGCGTCGAGGAAGCCAGGGCCTCGGAGTCTCCACGCTCGCGGCTCCAGGTTTGAGAACCACCGAGATACTCTCGAACGCTGGACCGTAGGGCGCGGACTCTGGGGCTCAGGCGCCGAGTCCCCGGGATCCCAGGGGTCGAGGTGGCCAGAACTGGGTGCCTCTGCGGCGCCCAGGCGCCACCACTGCCTGGGAAAGGGGTTCGCGGCTGCTCCTCTCTCCAGCTACGTGGAGTCCCAGCGGCCGGTCCCGACGGGGGGCTCATGGGCCCGTCGAGTCGCTCCTGCACGGAGCCTCGCGACTTCTTGGGCTGACGCGCGGCGTCACCTGGGTGCTGGTTTAAGGTGCGCCTGCCTGAGCATCTCTGGGCTGCGCAAATCAAAGCCCATCCCAGACCAGACAGCGGCCGGAAGGAGGAGGAAGCCCCCCTCGCAGGCGCGGCGAGGAAACGCTACTGGGGAGCCCAGGCTCTCACTGTGGTCGCAGTAAAGATACGACTTCGACCGGGGAACGCACACTGTGATTGAATCTATTTCTATTCAACATAATCCCAGTGATTTGTGGCCCACAGTCTTCATTTTTGGTTCAGAGCTCATAAGCAAGATATTTTGAACTTGATGTTTTGGGACTGAGAGAGGGAAAAAAGACATTAAATATCTCGCTGGCCTGAGTTGAGTTGCTGCCTTCGGGGCCAGGAGGAGCAAGGCCGCTTTAGACACCTTGCCTGTGTGCAGATCTGGAGGGAAATCTGAAAACACACGGTGGCACTTTCCTTTATCCTGCAGGGCTAAACAGAGTGGTTTCTCCCGGAGCAGGAATGAAACAACATCAACAAAAGAAGGCAAGTGGGCTGGGCCTGCCACGGCCTCATCTGCAGAGTTGCTGTGTCCTGTGCAAGCAACAGGAGTCTGTCCTTCCAGAACTGGAAGAAACAGAGCTGGGGAAGCAGCAGGACGGGGACTTGTCCAGTGAGACTGTGCAGGTGAGAGACGCCGGACTGGGGCTCCCAGTGCCAGGGAAGTGGCTCCTCCTCCGACTGGACCAGAACCCCCTGCTGAGGGCAGCTCTGCATGGCGGGGGGGGGGGGGCGCTGAGTGTGCATAGTGAGCTGTGGTCCTGCCCCACCCCACCCCCCAGCGCACAGTGTGCTGGGAAAGGAGGGCTCACAGAGAAGGTGACGTCAGAAGAGCCGGGAAGGGCCCCGGGCAGAGGCGTTTCATCATTTATTCATCCAACATCTAAGGGCCGCAAGGGGGTTAGAGATGTGCTGTGCTAAGAGCACGTTCTACCCTGGGGAACGTGGGGCTCTGGAGGAGGTGACGGCTGACTTTGTCTGGGGATCATGTGGCAGTGGCCTTTGTGCTGCACCTTGAAGGATGAGCAGGAATTTGCTGGAAGGATAAGGGAGGAGGGGAGGGCAGGTGCAAAGGTGGAGAGATGGCTAGTGCATGGCACATCCTGGTAACAAAGGACAAGCCCTTTGGGTGACTGGAGTGTGGGGAGCATTGGGGAGGGGCTGAGGTAAGGCTGGATGGGCAGACAGCTGGGCTGAGGGCTCCAGGTCTAGGAGTTTGGGTCCTATCCCACAGGCTTTCCCCGTTTTTAACAGGGAAGTGCCCCGGTATGATTTGGGTTCCTGAAAAGCCACTCTGACAGGGGCTGGGGAGGGGAGACTTGATCAGGGGAAGAGAACAGAGATGTGAGCTGAGACCCCCGCCAGGGATGGCGGGAAGAGCTGGCAGGATGCAGGGCCAGGCCGGGGGGCAGATGCCTGCCATGCAGCATGTGGAAGGCAGGGAAGAGGGAGGGCCTTCCCTCCGCAGTCCTGGGCCACCACCTCCAGGACGCCCACCTTCCTGCTTTGTGCTTCTGGAAAAGAGGGCCATGGCTTAGAAACAGCTGCCAAAGCCCACCTGCCAGGGTCTAGTTTTTCCTTTGAGGTCTGAGAGAATGCCTTGGCATGAGGAGGAAGGCGTTCAGAAAGCCGGTGGTGAGTGTCGGGGTGGGCTGGCCAAATGCCCAGAGGTGAGTGGGCACCCAGGGACCTGAGGTGGGAACATCCTGGAGTTGCCCAAGCCCTGTGACAGGGACTGGATGGAGAAGCTGGGGAGCCCCCAGGATTGGGGAAGCCACCTTTCTATGGGAGGGGCCCAAGGGGGTATGTGTGTGTGTGTGGGGGGGCAGCCTGATAGACACGTGGGGTCAGCACTGGGCTGGAGAATTGGGAGTGAGTGCAAATCACATGGGAAGGAGTTGCAGCTCACGTCCAATTGAGACAGAGTCCGTAATGAGAGAAGCTTATAAATCCACTCTCTGACCGCCTTAAAGGTCCTCTCTTCCATCGTAATTGGTAGCAACTTGGCAGTCCTGGAGAGAGATCTCAAGGAAGGCAGGCACCATGGGACCAGGGACCCCAGCTCCGACAGGGCTGCCCGCTCCCCAGGGGCCAGGGGAGAGAAGCCACTGGAATGTACCCAAACATGCTCTGCTCTACTTTTTACAAAGGAGAAAATCAGCAGCAGAAATGACAATGCATTGAAGAGGTAGGAAGTGTGCTGCTGACAGCTCAGAGAAGACTGCCCTAGCGGGCAGGCCAGGACCTGGGCAGGGGGTAAGGAGAGGCTGAGCGCCAGTCGGGTCCCTGCAAATTGTGTCTTGAGCTCTGGGTGCTCCAGGACAAAGCCTGGTTCCAGACTCCTGCAAAACTCTTAACTATTGTGAGGAGACAAGCAGGACCCTAGGAAATTTTTCATTTGCTTTGTTTCACCCTTCCTAAGGCAATGCACACAAGAGAATTAGTATGTAGTTTGAAAACCAATCAAATTCCAAAGAGCAAAAGCAGAACTAACCCTTCCCATTTAGTTTTCTAACTTTATCTAAAGCTAAAGCCTAGAAGAAGCATCACGCCAAAGCACGACTAATCAAGATAAGATAAAGGCCAAGAGCTACGATTTTCAGGCACAGTTTCGATGATTCAACAAAATACTCTCCAAGACCTTTCTGAAATTTTGGCGGAATAAACCAACTTTTATTATAAGTGCATTTGCAAATGAGTTTTGTTGTAACGTGCTTTCTGGTTTACTACTGATAGTCAAAGACCATGGAGCCAGTGGACAATCATCCACAAAACTAGTGTTTCTTATCAAGAGCGTCCCCTCGCTTGGAGAAGCCGTTCTTATCACCCTTTAGATTACATGTGCTATCTCACCAGGAGGCCCAGTGGTGTGGGGGTGCCTCAGACTGGGTTAAAATCCCTGCTTCATCATTTACTTGCTTGATGACCTTTGGCAAGTTATTGAATTTCTCTGAGCCTCCATTTTCATCTCTGTAAATCGGGGACAATAATTTCAATTTAGGGTCGTTGAAAGGATTAGGGAGAATGTATATGCACGCCAGTTCCTGATACACTGTAGATGCTTGCTTGATAAATAAAAGCTGGTTGTCTTATTCCTCACCCCTTTAGCCTCTCCATACATGATGTCCTAGAAGGCCAGATTTAAGCGTTTTATTCTATGTTGGTGGAAAAACTCCTTTGTTGGGTGATTGGGCCAGTGTTCTAAGGCTTAGGTCCAAGGGTTCTAAGGCAAGACACCTGGAAGTCATGGGGCGTTTGCAGAACATCTTGAAGTATAATTAATTCCATCCTCATGAACTAGAAATGACTTAACTGGGAGCAAACATAGCAAGATTGTACGCCTACCATATGAAATCACAGCCATGAGTGCTTATAAAAAATCCATGCTGCCAAAATCACGAGAATCTGCGGTTTCCAGTTTTCTCTTAATAAATTCATCTGCTCTGATGTATGTGTGGTTTCTTTTGTGGTTGCTGTTGTTCTTGTTTGTGTGTTTATTTTACTAGCTTGCAACTGCTAGCAGAGAAGTAGTAGCAGGCACCAAAAATATTAGCAAAAGGAAATCAAGTCAGAATTTGAAATTCATCTTAATTTTGTTTAACAAATTTGGAAAAGCCTGTTATTCTCTGTTAGTGGAAAACTCTTCAGATGATGGAGCCCAGAACTCCCCATCTATCATGTGAGAAACACTGCAGAAAGCCTGCAGTAGATGTGGCTTGCACATTTGTGGGATCTGGGACAAGAGTACAAATGGCAGCCCCCACACCATCTGTTTAAATATTAAAAGTTACCAATCAAACTAAAAAACTTAAATAAAATATGTTTAGCTTCCTGCCTTGATGGCTATATCTTCATCATGTCCTAGAAGGCCAGATTTAAATTTCAAATTTAGCTCTGGAACCTGGTGTAGGGAGAGCCGGCTTCCCCCCTCCTCTTCCCACTCCCTTCCCCCCCCCACCCCCCCCCACCAGGAGGGTCTTTAGTCAGGTGGCTGTAGACTCCCAGTCTGGGGGCTCAGACTCTGTCCAGACCGCGACTCCCAGTCTGAGGGCTCAGACTCTGTCCAGACCGCTGAAAATGGCCACCCCCTGGGTGTAGGGGCGCACACGGCAAGCACCCTGCTTAAGAGGCCTCCCGAGGCCCCGGGAGCCGGCCTCGGGCTGCCTTTGCAGGGAATTCCACAAAGGGTGGACCCCACGCCCTGAGAGGAGGGAGTGGCCAGCAGAGGCCTGTGTGGGGCCCTTCAACATGGGGCCTGGGGCCAGGGCCCTCGTGCCAGTCTGAGGGTGGTACTGGGACTACTCCAGGCAGGGACCCAGGGCTCAACCTTTCCCATCTCAACCACTCCCAAGCATACCATTCAATGGGATTAATCATATTCCCAATATTACACTATCCTCTCCATCTTCTATTACTAAAACGTTCCTATCTCCCCAAACAGAAACCCTCTATCCAGTATGCATTAACTCCCCATTTTCCCTACTCCCACCCTTGGCAGCCTGTACCCTAATTTCTCAGCCCTCACCCAGTGCAAGCAGGAGGGCCCCTGGCCCTGTTTCTGTTGGCGGACACCAGAGGTCAGCAATAGCCTCCAAGCAGATGCTCCCAAACCGTCCCTTTGCACCACCTTGCCGCAGCCACCAGGGTCCCAGACACCAGGCTCTCTCCTGGACCACCACAGCAGCCCCGAGCCAGTCTCTCTGCTGCCCAACTTACACCCTACCCCCACCCCCTAACTCTCGCCCCAAAGCAGGCCCAGTTTAAATATGCACTCTGACTGCGTTGCTCAACGACTGAAAATCCCTCAGCGACCTGTAGCATGTGAAATAAAGTCCAAATGCTCAGCTCTCCTCGCTCCCCATCTTCTCCTGGGCTCCCCCACGCTCCAGGCTCACCCCTGGTCTTCGCTGTTGCTCCAACAAGCCAAAGGGCTTCCCAGCCTCAGGGGGCTGTACTCTGCATTTTTCTATCTCCAGAATGTTCTTCCCCAGGTGTTGGCATGACTCCTTCTCAGACAGCCTCCTCTTGGGGACTCGGTACCCGGTGGCTCTTAAGCCACTAGTGCCATTTTCTTTCTTAATAGCATGCTCCAAAATGATCTTGTTTGCTTTTATTACTCGTGCTTTATCTGGCTTCCCTCTCCCCACTAGAATGTCAGCCCACAAAGGCAGGGACTTTGTCCTGTTCCACTGTGTTTCCAGAGCTGGAAGGTGCACATGGAAGAGGCTCAAATATTTGTTGAATGAACACAGAATGGATTGTGTTGAAGAAAACTACTAACCGGCCACCCAGCCTTCTAGAACTTAGTTTGTTCCCAGGTCTCAGGGTGGCTCCATAGGATCCTGGGAAGACCATTACCCCCTTGGGTCAGAGCCAATCCAGGGCCTTCTGAAGCTGTTCTGGACAAGTCTGCCAGGGCCTAGAGAGCCAGGCAGTGCCTTCGGGTAACTAGAAAGAGTCCCCCCTCAAGCACATGTGGCTCCCCTGGCACTTGGCTCGACTGCCCAGCTGAAAAGCACCTCTCTCTCTCTCTGGGGGGATGCAGCCAGGTCAGGATGCGAGACTTGGGGAGCCGAGGCCTCCTGAGTTGGGCTCCTTTGTGTGCAAACCGCTCAGCCCCACCTTGGCCTCCGAGCACCCCCCATCTGCAGGGCCCTGCTGGGAGGGTGTCCCAGGAGAGCCAAATTAGTCCACGGGTTTGTCCTCCTGGGAAAGCTAGGCTGCCTCTGGACAGGCTCAAGTCGGAGGCAGGGGCTGCAGGCAGACTGGACAGAACCCTCTGCTTAAGGGCTGGGTGGGCCTCCATGGAGCTCAGTCCTGGGCACCACCATTCTGACCCCATCCTTCTTTAAAAAAAAAGAAAGGAAGGAAGGAAAGAGGGAAAGAAGGAAGGAGAGAAGGAAGGAAGGGGGAGGGAGGGAGGGAGGAAAAAGAAAAAAGAAAGGGAGAGGGAGGAACACAGGGAGGGAGGCAACCTAAATAAGTGGAAAGCCAAGTCTTGAAAACTAAAGCAAGAGTTTCTAAGGGTCAGCTGCATGAATGCTCTGATTGTAGCCCTCTACCCTTGTGATTCTACTCAGTTCCCCCAAATCTAAGCCCCTCAACACAGTCCCCAAAATGTAGGTGTGGAAGCTTTAGGAGAAACAAGCTACACCCAGTGGGCTACTTCAGATGTTTCCAAAGGCCCTATCTGTTCTAGCCCATTGGTTGGGGCTCGATTCTGCTGGAAGGGAGCCATTGTCAGGCCCTGCTATGGTTTCTGGTAACACACTGTCAGCTTGCACGAGGCAATGTAGTTTGCAGAGGTTACCAATCTTGACATCCATGCACGGTAAATTCCCAACTGAAAAAAAGCAAGTTGCAGAACAGATGTTGCTTCCATTTTTTGCAAAAAAAATTCTTTAAATTGTATTTTTAGGTGTATAGAAAGCCATTGAGAGAAACGCAAGCCCAACGGTTAACAGTGCTTCCATCTTGGTAGGAAGTGGGACAATTTGCACTTTTTACTTTATACACTTATGAATACTGGGCTTTTTAGATGAGTGAGTATGCATTTATTACTCTTATAACTTTATAAACTATAAAATAAATATAACAATTCATAGATTTATACTTATACTTTTATATACTATGAAATGTTTTTTAAGCCACCTTAATTTACTCTCCAAGCATATAATGCCACAATGGTTTGAATAATTTTGTGAATAACGTCCAAATGCTTTTCAATGATCATATTTTCCAAATTAAAAAAATCTGAAGACATGCTCTAAGAATTGATTGTTTTCTGATTTGTGAATTTGCTCATTTGAAAATTGATACAAAGTCATAGACACTTATTGACATTTAGTTCTACATTTATTTTAAAAGAAAACAATCTCATTTATTTGTATGTAAAGGACATCTACAAATCAATATGAAAGAGAAGCACATTCCAAAAGAAAATGGGCATATACAGAGAATTTATTTAAAAAAAAAAAGCAAATGTGACTGGATTTTAAACATATTTAAAAGTGTTGATACTCTGAATAAGAGATGTGCAAATTAAAATGACTCCATTTGGACAGATAAAGATGAAGATGGTTGATCTTGTGCTGTACGTCAGTTGGACACACCCTCTATTATATACCGATATAGCATCTTCAAGAAAAAAATTAGTAATACCTATCTAATTTCAGAGTGTCCTTTGCCTTTCACTTTGCAATACCACTTCTAGAAACTTAGCGCAGAAACTTTCATAAGTGCATAAAGAGGGACATGCAAGGATATTGACCATCATATTATTTATAACCGTAAAAGATTAGGAACAGCTAAATGTCTGCCCATTAATAGAAAACTGGTTAAACAACCTCAAGACGACTGAATCTAAAAGCCATATTCTTTAATGCAATCTTGTGGGGGCAGACGTATTGACGTATTGGTGTTGATTAGATTGTAATTCATTGAGTGTTTCCATGGAGATGTGCCCCACCCAACTGTAGGTGATGACGCTGATTGGATAGTTTCCGTGGAGGTGTGGCCCCTCCCATTCAGCATGGGCCTTGATTAGTTTACTGGAGCACTATATAAGCTGAGAAAGAAGGAGCGAGCTAGTTGTAGCTGAGACAGCATTTTGAAGACGGCCATTGGAAGCTGATGCAGACATTTGGGAGAATGCCATTTTGAAACGCAACCTGGGAGCAAGTGGATCCCGGCCACGTGCCTTCCCAGCGAATAGAGGTGTTCTGGACACCATTGGCCATTCTTCAGCGAAGGTACCCAATTGTTGATGCATTACCTAGGACACTTTATGGCCTTGAGACTGTAACTTTGTAACTAAATAAACCCCCTTTATAAAAGCCAATCCATTTCTGGTGTTTTGCATTCTGGCAGCATTAGCAAACCTGAGCAGCAAGGCTGTGTAAATGTATATGGAAAGAGCTCTGACATGAGGCTATGATACACACACACATAGTGCCCCAAATCTGTATAATATGCTTCCATTCATGTAAAAAGAAAGGGGAAGGCTTCATGTATGCTTATCTGTGCCAAGAATATTTTTGGAGGGGCATCTAAGCAAAGAAACTCTGAGGAGTTGGACTTGCAAATAGGGGTGAGAAATGTTTATTATACATTCAGATATATAAAATAATTAAACAGCAGTTAAGTAACATAAAATAGGGATTTCTCCCCTTAAATCCAAAACCTAACAATTGCTGTATACACCTTGAAAACAATAGCTGTGAAAAGGAGACGTAGTTTCGTTTTTATATAATTGAACAGAGCTATATGAACTATAAAAGCCTAAATCGTCTAATTTTACTGGAGACCCTCCAGAAGTGTAGGTTGTATGTTTTATACAACATGAGCCCATTTCCCCCAGATACGGAACTGAGTTTCCTGCCGTTGATTTAGCAGTTCAGGGCCTGAGGGAGGGGCAGTGCCATCCATTCTCACCCCAACAATTGGTCCTGTCGCTACCATTTTCAGTCAAAATTCCAAAGGTCACTCAGAAAGCAAATAACCCACTAAGTTCTCCAGACACTCCCTCTTTGCCAGATAACCT
>PVKY010007254.1:0-15098 GCA_004027775.1 Bradypus variegatus | reverse complement strand
AGACACACCCTCAGGGAAACCTGGTGCTGAATATTTCCTCTTTCTGGGACCTGAGCCAGTTCTGGTCTGGGAAAACCTGATTGGGCTGACCAAGGAAACCAGATGCCTGGACAACAGAAAACTACAACCTACACTAAGGAAAACAATTTTTGGCCCCATCAAAGGAACAAACTTACACTTCAACTGCGATACAGGAATTGAAACAACTAATGCTAAATCAATTCAAAAGTTTAGGGAAGACATGGCAAAATAGATTAAGTATATAACAAAAACACTGGGCATACATAAGTAGAAATAGAAAGGTCAGAAAAACAAGTGGCACAATCTATGGAAATGAAAGGCACAAGAGATGAAAGACACAATGGAGACATACAACAGCAGAGTTCAAGAGGCAGAAGAAGACACTCAGGAATTGGACAACAAGACACCTGAAATCCTACACACGAAAGAACAGATAGAAAAAAGAATGGAAAAATATGAGCAATTCTCAGGGAACTGAATGACAACATGAGATGCATGAATGTACATGTCATGGGTGTCCCAGAAGGAGAAGAGAATGGAAAAGGGGAAGAAGCAATAATAAAGGAAATAATCAATGAAAATTTCCCATTTCTTGTGAAAGACATAAAATTACAGATCCAAGAAGCGCAGTGTACTCCATACAGAATAGATCTGAATAGGCCTACACCACGAGACTTAATAATCAGATTTTCAAATGTCAAAGACAAAGAGAATCCTGAAAGCAGCAAGAGAAAAGTGATCCATCACATACAAAGAAAGCTTGATAAGACTATGTGTGGATTTCTCAGCAGAAACCATGGAGGCAAGAATTAAGTGGTGTGATATACTTAAGATTCTGAAAGAGAAAAACCACCAACCAAGAATCCTATATCCAGCAAATTGTCCTTCAAATATGAGGGAGAATTTAAAATATTCTCTGACAAACAAGGACAGAGTTTGTGAACAACATACCTGAGCTACAGGAAATACTAAAGGGAGAACTACAGACAGATAGAAAGACAGCAGTGAGAGGTTTGGGGTACAGTTTTGAGTGACAATAGCATGGCAATGTAAGTACACTGAACAAAGATGACTGTCAGTATGGTTGAAAGAGGAAGTTTAGGAGCATGTGAGACACCAGAAGGAAAGAGGAAAGATAAAGACTGGGACTGTACAACTCAGTGAAACCTAGAGTGCTCAACAGTTGTAATAAAATATACAAATATGTTTTTTCATGAGGGAGAACAAATAAATGTCAACCTTGCAAGCTGTTAAAAATTAGGGAGGTAATGGGGAAAGATACAATCAATGTAAACTAGAAACTATAATTAAAAGAAACATTCTATTATGCGTCCTTTAATGTAAAAAAAGCAATATACCAAAGCTAAATTCATATAAGAGGGGGACATAAAGGAGGAGTATGGGACTCTTGGCATTGGTGATGTCTGACTCTTTATTCTACTTTATTTTAATGCTATCTTTCCTTTTATTGCTTCCCAGCCATCATGTTTTTTTTCTCTTTCTTTTTTTCTTTCTACCTTCTTTGACTCTTCCTCCTTCTTTGTGGAAGAAATGGAGATGTCCTTATGTAGATAGTGGTGATGGTGGGGAATACATAAATATGTGACTATACAGAGAACCATCAGTTGTTTACTCAGATGGAATGTATGGTGTATAAACAAAACTGTCTTAAAAAATGGGTTGATGAAGAAACCTTGAGGGCACTATACTGAGTGAAATAAGTCACACACATAAGGACAAATACTGCAGGGTCTTACTCATATGAACTAATTATAATACGTAAATGCATAGACATGAAATATAAGTTACCAGGATATAGAATGAGGCTAAAGAATGGGGAGTGTTTGCTTATTATGAGCAGAATGTTCCACTAGGTTGAACTTAAATGATTGGAAATGGACAGAGGTGATGGTAGCACATTGTAAGAATAACTAACAGTGCTGTATGGTGCATGAATGTGGTAGAAAGGAGAAGCTCACAGTCACATATGTCACCAGAAGGAAAGTTGGAGGTTAAAAGATGGGAATGTATAAAACAGTGAACCCTGTGGTGAGCAATGTTGGTGATTAACTGTACAAATATAAGAACTATCTCTTGCATGAACCAGAACAAATGTATGACACTATAACTAGAACTTAATAATAGAGGGAAAAAATATACCTATTGCAAACTATATACCACAGTTAGTAGTATTTTAACATTCTTTCATCAACAGTAACAAATGTACTATGCCAATACTATGAGTCAACAATGGAGGGGGGTGACTAGGGGTATGGGAGAATCTGAGTTCCTTTTTTTTCTCTTTATATCTTTTCTGGCATAATGAAAATGTTCTAAAAATTAAAAAAAAAATTGTATCGATGGATGCACAGTTGTATGATGGTACTGGGGGCAACTGATTGTACACTTTGGTTTTTGGATAATTAGATTATATGTGAACAATCTCAATTAAAAAATGTACAACACTAATACAATATGTCAATAATAGGGGAAACTGCAATATGTGGGGGGAGGTATATGGGAAATCTCTATACTTCCTGCATATTTTTTTCTGTTAAACTAAAACTTCTCTTAAAAAATAAAGTCTACTAATATAAAAAGTCAGTGATACATTTTGAATTTTCACTATATATAGTCACTAGAGACACTACCATTACAAATTAGTGTCAGATATTATAGGAGATAACAGTAGTTAAATTTTAGAAGCTGAGAGCATAAGAATGAAAGAGATCTTGGCTAATAATAGCACTATGAATATGAAATCATATCTGTTTGCTTTAAAAGCATGGGTGCATTCTCAGGTATAAAAAATTACAAGATCTCTGGCATGATATCCTAAAACTCTGGGAATTGAGCCTTATTCAATATTTTTCCAGATTACTTACTCATAAGTTACCCTACTGGGGATATTCCAGCCTACTGTAACTTGAAGCGAAATGTTAGGCAGTAAGATTTTCATTTGAATGCTTAAAAATTAGTTTTCTTAGAGGTAATGAGCTCTGAGGACTGGGGACTTCTTAAAAATCAAATAACAAACTTTAAGATAATAAGTAAAGCTCAATAGTATCACATAGAATTTTTACCCAAATACAAACCAAATGAAACAAATACAATGTTACAGTGTTCACTCTATTTTGCATATTTCTCTGGAAGGATTTTATCATGGATGAATAATTCCCTGTTAGCTCAGGTTTAGATGATTCTCAGAATTGATGGTGTTGTTCTAAAATGCAATGTATCCAGGTTAAAATCATGAAGACTTTGCTTCAGAAATTTACTTTTGAAAATTGTGCCTCTAAAAACTCATTTTGTTAAAGGTGTAGTATCAGTAGTCCTTTAAACGACTGATATATCGAATCAGTCCTTCTGTTCATTTACATGATGCCAGAAAAATCTTACTCATGCCAGTTTTCCTTTATTTCATTTACAGGTAGTGGGTTATAACCTCAATCCAAACTCTCTGTAAATTTAACATTACTATCAGAATTGTTATAATCAGGCTTTATTTTTAAGCATCCTCAGACAGTGCATTGAGGGTGATCATAACTTTCCCAGAAAGCACCCCATTGATGTCAAATGTACTATTTACCAGACTTGGGTGCAGGATCATTACTGCAAGTTTTCTCACTTAGATATTTAAAAAAAGTAGATATTAAATAAACACAAATCAATAACAATGCTTTGGTATTTATCAGACAAAAATGATTTTCTTGGGCTCTAAAATCTCGTATAAAATGATACCCCTGTCATCAAGTGTGGAAGAAAGATAAATTTTAGAAACAATAATCATCAATGTGAGCCAGTAAAACATAGATTCCAACTAAGTTCAGAAATGTCTGTGTGCTATGCAAAGAGTACTCAAGTTCTAGAAGTTGTTTTTGAAAACCAGCTTTGACACTGAGTGGTGTAAGAAAATCCCTTGATTGTAAAATGGGGATAAATGATACAAGTCTTCTAAGGGTAATATGAGGATTACATAAAATAGCTTTGTGAATAAAATCAATGCAGCATCTTTGAATTCTGTTGATTTGAATTTTGTATACATATGGATGAGAAGATAGGGATGGTTACATAACTTCCAAATGAAATCTCATATAACCAAATGAGATATTCTCAGTAACTAAGTAAAATAAAAAAATTCAACGTTGGGAAGACTTTATCTAATAAGTGTTCCTAGATAGACTTATTTACTCCCATGAGTCATGTCTTAAACATTACCACTACTCCAACACTATACCCAAGACAGATACAAATAATAAATTAATTCATACAACTAATTTGAATGAAAGCTTACTATATACTAGATACTGTTCTAGGTACTAGAAGTAAATCAGAAAATAAAACAGAAAAAAAAATCTCTTTTGGAATTTATAATTTAATCCACTGTAAGCTAATAAAAATAAAATTACTCTGTCATCCTTAAAACAATGCCAATATTCCATGGACCACATTCACAAATGCAAAAACAGTGACGTGAGTCTCAATTTTGACATAAATGGCTCTAGGTTCATAGATAGAAGTGACAGGAAGATCAACTACTCCAGGAAATTTTAAACTGCATGTTGTTTGGTGCAGGGTTGAGACAGAATCCAAAGTCAGAACTGGAATTCAAGGGCTGCATGTAGCATTGTCACTCCTGGAAAAGAAGACTACAAGAAGCCCCATCTGATGCCTGCATCTGTAGATCATATTAAGATACACAGCTTACAACTAGGAGTTTTTACTTGTAAGGGCCAGAGCAATGTTCTCTCCATTAGGAATCAAAATTAAATATTTTTGTAAACAATACACACATATGCATACACACATATATATGTACACACACATACAGTTATGACAGGGTTTGATTTCACTGTAGGACTGCAAGGATGGTTCAACATCAGAAAACTCATCACACTGACATTTATAAAATAATTGCAATTAATGAATAAAGAAACAGCATTACATCTAACTTTGTCCATTCATTTTGCAGTGATAGATACTTATTTTAATCTACAAAAAGGATACCAATTAGAAATCTTTCCCAAATATCTTATTATTTATGAAACTTGAGCACTCTCATTATTAAAGGAGGGACAAATGATAGCCTATTTCACTCAGTATGATATATTGTCTTGGAGTCCTTAACTTCCATTAATAAACAAAAGATACTTGTAGAAAACTTGGAAATGAAGAAACATTTTCATTGATTCAGATATGTTTTTATATTTTCCTAGACTTTTATGTGGATCTATCAAACTGTACATTTTAAATATGTGTAGTTTATAAAATGTTAATTATACATCAGGAAACTTTTAAGAACAGTAGTTGGGACTGAAGGAAGGAGAATGGCACTGACTGTAGTTCCTTCATTACACAGATTGTAAAATAGCAATTTAAAAAATGAAACCTGCTATAAAAATAGACATAGTAAATGAAGTCTTGTTTGTTCCAAATGTTTCTTATGATTTTACCCACAGCAAAAACTGAGGACTGGGACTCAGAATTACAGAATACAAATCAGAAATAAGGATCAGGCAAACATTCTACCCTAAATAGGCATGTCTGCAATAAATTTTTTCACAGTATTATAATTACATGGTGTTGAAACACTAAACACCCATTTTTTTTTCATAGAAATGCTATTTATAATACAGGAGAATTGGAAAACTCTCAAAAGTTCAACAATAGAGGTAAGGCTAAGTAAGCTATAGAACATTATCAAGATGGAAAACTATGGAATGCCAAATGGCATTTGAACTAGGTGGTTACATGGAAAAGCCAACTGAAGTTAAATAATGACAACATTTTCATGTGGGGTTGGCAACTCTGCAAAACAGAAATTTGTAAACACCCATTTTTTCATACTTATGTTTAATATTTATGCTTTATTTATTTTGGGGGTAAGCTCACTGTAAGAAATGACATCTGTTGCACTACAGGGATTTAGTTCTTCACATTATTTGCCGCCCTACCAAAGTCCAAAGATAAAAACTAACCATGACTATTATTAAGGAAGCAGATTGATTTCCATTGATATACAACTAGTTCTGTAATGAATATTCTAGTATCCAGGTAATTAATTACTTTTAATCTTAACACTCTGTATGGTACAGATCTCTCGGAGTTTGACTTTTAATGAGTCATGAAATCTGAGAACCACTGACCATCACAAAGCAGTTGTATAAAGTAAATCTAAAAGAATGAAAATTGAACTCCAGCACAGATCACGCAGAGGCACTGACTCTCTGGAACACCAGCCCATGTTTTGTTAATTATATGCAGTGGCCAATTATCCACACCAATGATCCCCTTTACTGCAGCAGGAAATAAAAAATTTCAATACTCTACTCAGATCACATACCAATCAGGTTGATCTTGAATAACAACATCCTTGAATATGAAGGACAGAAAATAACCCTTTAATTGCCATGTTTATGTCTCCTTTTTTAGTTACCCACAGAAAGTAAACATGTTTAAGAGCATCTTGGCAATTACAGCCTGCTTTTCAAACTCTGCTTAATTATGAGTGAATTAATCAATAAGGTTGTCTTCGCTGTCTCATTCCAAAGCTTTAAGTGAGTTTTATATGTGAACACCTACTGTTGATTTAGGCTTGCATTTTCCTCCAATACAGTTATCCTAACCCTTAAAAAAGTGATTAAATATGTAGTTGCATCACATCCTTGTACCTTCCCTGATACTGACTGTTCCTTAAGGTTTTTAGTGGCTGTCCTTCTGTTTATACCCCTCACCAAAGCCAATCTTGTATGCACAATAAGATGTTTGCCTTTTGCTGGTGCAATTTCACCTGTGTGCCTGCAAGGACTCTCTGACATTTGCTTGATGCCCACAATTTCTGCAATAGAGTCAGAAGCTTTCACTTTTCTTATTCTTTTTTTTTTTTAATGGAGAAGTTGAACGTTTTATTGTTATTAGAGGGTTTCTTATTTTGCTGCAAGGCTATTGCTTCATTGTATGAAAATAGCACCAGGAACGGCGGTATCTTGCAAAATTAAGATAGTATTGTTCCTCACCTGACAATGTACAACTATCAAAAACTTATATCCACTACAAGTTATTTCCAATGAAAATATCATTAAGTATTTTGACTCAAATCCAGGGATTGATGTAAGCAAGTTACAATATTATGTAAGGCTTAAGATAATCTTACCCATGAGTTACATAATTTTTGCAAGTAGTTTTTACCTGAGATAAATTCATGAATTCTGAATATAATAACTAGATCCTAGTCTAAATCCCTGGGTGATGTAAAAAAGACGCAAATTGTGTTTATCTGCTATCATAAGAAAGTTAAGGGATATTTTCTTGCATTGGCATAGTTGGAACAAGTAGTTTCGGCTTTCCTGTTGCATTGTTAAAAGTTGCTATTATAAATTTCTATCCACCAGTAATTTAAAATATTGCTGGATTAAGTTGTTTCAGACTAGTTTATTTAGGGGTTCCATTTTCACTTTTCAATAGATTTCATGTATTTCTCATATGCTTCTTCACTCATTAATTCCAGTTCTGAAGGATTTCTCTGCCTTAGCTTATCAGCCAACCATCTTCACAACAAGATTTGTCGACAAGTCCTGGATTTTCTGCAAGAGCTTCATTAATTTCTGTTCCTTCTCCTGATAGGGGAGAGAGAATAAAGTTCACTAGCAGCTTTCACCCTTTCCAAAGCACCAAACTCTTCTTGTTTGTTCAGTTTGGTCCCAACCTCGGAAGACTACAGTAAACAACATCTCCCCGAGTTTCCTGTGCAAAATTGCTGATTCCCACCATTCCACCATTTCCTATTGTTATCCATTCATGTTTGTCTGAATTTCCACACGGAAAGCAGAGCGGGGCGGCTGCACAGGGTAGGAACAGAGCCACCCCCCAGCCCCCGGGCGGGCAGGACGTGGTGGGGGCCGGGCCGCGCTCTGGCTGCAACCATGATCCGCAGGTCGGAGCCCCATGTTCACGGGGGTGCACAGGGACACAGTCTCACTTTTCTTTTTGAGCTAAAATTTAAAAAACAAAACAAACAAGGTGTCCACACATGATTGTATCTGCTGTACCTAAGGAGAGCTATTGAAAAAACTTTGTACCCATGGAGTTTTAGACTTTTCCTGAGATTTAGTATGTTAATGTGTGCTTACTCTCAACTTTCCCATTTAAGGACTAATTTCTCAGCATGAATGGAATCCTATTTTGCCGCACACACTCTCCTCCTCCAAATAAGCCAGGGTTAACAATGTTTCTTTGGACGCTGAGGTTTGGATGGTTTGCTATGGGAGGATAGCTCTGCTGCCGAGTGAGAACTTTTAGTATTTCTGAGTCTTTTAATCTTACTTTTATACTTAATTTGCAACTAGCCAGTATTGCTGTAATCCTAACTGTAATTGTGGCCTCAAAATGCATAGGCAGCTCTTAAGTTAAATGCAAAATAAATTTCATATTTGCTCAAATCAAGACATTTGCCTATTAAAGCAATAGGCCCAAGCATGCTTTTTCCTATGAAATCCAATAGTCCAAAGGTATTTTTCAGCTACATTTTTGAGTTCTAATCAATCAAACATAATAGTAATAGCAGTTCTACAGCTCATATACTTTTATACATATTGGATTCATGACATGTTTTTTGGCTGTTATTTGTTTTTCTTTTGTTTTGGCTAGAGTCTACTATATTAAGGCTCTATGCTGGATTCTAGAAGAAATGTAAAGGAAAATAAATATTGGTTCCTGCTCTCTCCTTTTAAATGGAGATAAGGAGCCTCTGATATAATGAACAAATTGTCCAAAGTCATATTACAGGTAAGTTTTGAATTGGAATATGATTCCAAGTCCACTTATTTTCTCACTGTGTTGTTGCCATGATATGCAGAATTTAGGCCATATGTATAATTTTTCCTTTCTCATTTCAGGGTCATTGCATACTGAAGATTTAGAGTGAAACTGGTAAAAGCACTGTGAGAAAACTCACACAGTGATTTTGAATGAGGAAATATTCTCCAGTGATAGCAAGGTTTCAGGAAAAATGATACTTGTGCAAGTTTTATGAAAGCACTGGAGACACAGTTGTACCATTAGTCAGGTCAAACCAAAGGACAGCAGAATTGATTTAGTATGCCTTGGCTTTTTGAATTGATGATTGATACCACCATGTTCCTAATAACTCCTGCCACTCATCTTAATACTGATACCCAATATATTTTCATTAATTAAAATTAGATAAACCCAGGCCTATGACCTCTGACATTATGATTTCTACTTCTCCTCTTACTATATGCAACAAAATGTACTTCATAAATATTAATCAGAGTGCTTTTGCTTTAGACAAAAATATCTATATTTTAAAATACAGATTTAAAATCACTTTAAAAAACCACTCTCAAATTTGCAATATTGTGAAGGTTCTCATGAATCCCGCCAATGCAAGAAACAAGTAAATAAATAATACTCTCATCTAGAACTGTCAGTTTGACCAAATTTATGAAGAAAAGACATTCAAGATCATCACAGCCCGAGGGGGCTTTACCAGTCAAAAGACCAAAGAGAACGCCCAGCATTTGCTGAAACATGAACTTTGTTTGGGGCTTACTCACAGGGAAGTAGAATTCAAATGGCTTTTCTCTCGCTGGGCAGGTACCGCTTTCACAGGGAAAATTGGCTGCGTGATTGAGAGAACAGGAAGCCCTTTTATAAGGGCTTTAGACAAAGACATTCCTAAGGGTGTGGGGAGCATAGACACAGGAACACGTCACTCTAGAGTGAGAGGTGGTGCAGAAAGGACTGGAATAACACTTAAACAATTACATTTTGCTCTTTTTGTGAGAATAAGAGTCTCTCAGTTACTGCCTGCTTCCCATAAAGTTAATTTGAAAGTAAATTTACCCTTTTTCTCCTTACTGGCTTACAAAGACAATAGGTTAAATATTGAGCTGTCTAGGTCACACAGACTGCCGTGCACCAAAGATCTGCAGGCCTGTTTTGCTCAGGCCACAGGTTGCCATAGAGATTTATGGTGAGGTGACAGACAAGTGAAACCCAAATTAGCAAGCACCGAACTGGTATAAGTAATGAATTAATAAAATGATTCTTCAAGACAACAATTTCAATCTGCTGTAAAATGTATTAAAAAGTAACACATTGTTTAAATATACCTATGATGATCATATCTCATAAAGCATGTTTCAAAACTTTTTTGAACTTGTATTTTTAAACTGTAAATTATTGCTTGTTATTTACTGAAAATAATTAGTATTTTAGACATTGTTCTACTTAGTTTGCTGTATGTTCAGTAATTTTCCAACAAAACAGAAATTCTAAATATGTTGTCTTCTTCTTTCTATGTTAGCGCATCATTTGCTTTTAAAAGTTTGGTGTGGTCAAGAAGGACGGCTCTTTACTTTTAAAAGTTTAGAAATTTGGGCTGGCAATGAAAGACTTTAGATACAAGTAAAATATGCATTTTTTTGAAATAATTGTAATGTTTTGCAAAGTGACTGGTTGTATTTCTTAAATGATGACTGAATGACTATGTAATTGGTAGCTGTTGGGGATTGAATTATGCACCCCACAAAAGACATGTTCAAGTGTTAATCCATGTTCCTGTGGGTGTGAACCTGTTTGTAAATAGGGCATTGGAAGATATTATTATCAGTTAAGATGTGGACTCATTCATAAATAGGATCTTCAAATATCTTATTTAGGATATAGAGCAATGTGGGAAGATAGCAAAGTAGGAAGCTCCAGGAATCAGTTCCTCCACCAAAACAGCTATTGAACTAGCAGGCACTGTTTGAATCAACTATTTGGAAACCCTAGATCTAGTGGGACACTGTGCAGAATCCAGGAAGGAACTGCAGAAGAGGCTGGTAATTACCAGTGAGTTTCACCTTCCCTGTAGCAGCTACTATCCCCCTTTCTCCAGCCTCCTGGCAAGCAGCAGTGGGAACTGGAGTTCAAACTCCTGGAGAGCAAGGGTGGGAGATAAAGACATAGTTCTCCAAACTCCAGAGGGGTCTGATCTCAGATCTCTACATTTGATCAACTACTTGAGATCACTAGCACCAACTTTGAAGGTGCTCATTGTTCCACCCCACCCCACTGAGGCAAAGGCAGCATAAGAATCTCAAAGATGGTATCTTAAAAGACAGTATCCCTCCTCAAAACAGATAAGTGGGGAATCACGGAAACCCAGCCTCAGAAGCCACAGAAGAAGCCCCTGGAGTGCTTGCTGGCCCCTCCACACCCCCTCCACAATGCAAGGTGGAGCCAGTTTGTGCTTCTATTGTGACCCTGTTACAGAGGGAGGAGAGTGGCCCCTTTGCACATACTTGGTACATGTATATCCCTACCAATCTATCAGGTGGAAGTCTGAGAGATTGAGTTTGGGACATGTCTCAGGCTTGCCCTGCCCAAGTTTGTCCCTAAGGCACAGAGTGGTCTGTAGACAGCTGAGATAGTGTGAAAAGAAGTAGTCTCCATGGCTCAGCTCCAGTCAGGCTCAGATAAGACAGAGAGAATCCTGAACTTCCCATTTGCTTAGGGCTAATCTTCTTGATAGGAGGGCTAAACTCTGAAGGAGACTACTATCCAAAGTAGAATAAATTTGCAAAGACAGTGAAAGGAGGCTATTGCTTTGGTTTGTTTTGCAAATTAGCCCCCGGCATTCAAGAAAATATCTGTTATATCAGTAGCTAGATAGAAATTTAAGGAACAGACAGCTTAGGGACTAAATCCCAGAGTCAACACATTAAAATATTAAAATATATAATGTGCAACAAAGTTTACAAGACAAAAAGGAAACAGAAAATGGTGGCCCATCCAAAGGAATAAGATAAAGATCCAGAAACCATTGGAGTTTTTAAATGAACAATATGGGAATCTCTCCAGAAAAATACTGGAGTTGAAAAAAACATTAATTGAAAAAAAAAATTTCCTTTTATGTTTCAACAGTAGATTGAAGGTAAGAGAAGGATGAATCAACGATATTGAAGACAAGAAAACTTAAATAATTCAAGTTGAGGAACAGAAAGGAAAAAGAAGAAAAAAGAAAGAACAGAGCCTAGGAACTATGTGGGACACTATCAAGAGTTCCAATATGTACTTTATAGGAGTCCCAGAAGGAGAAGAAAGAAAGAAAGTGGCAGAAGGAGTATTCAAACCAATAATGGGAGAAAACATCCCAAATTTAGTGAAAGAAATGAATATGCACATTAAAGAAGCCAAACAAAGTACAAACAGGTTAAACGCAAAGACAACCATGCCAAGACAGGTAATAATCAAATTTTCCAATGCCAGGACAAGGAAAGAGCTCTGAAACATGCAAGAGAAAAGGAGTGAATTATGTACAAAGGAATCCCAATAAGATGAAATGCCAATTTCTTATCAAAATCCATGAAGGGAAATAGTATCGTGAAATATTTACAGTGCTGAAAGAAAACAATTGCCAACCAAGAATATTATATCTGGTAAGACTTTCTTTCAAATATGATGAAGAGATTAACAGATTACCAGACAAACAAAAGTTGAGAGAGTTCATTACCACTAGACCTGCTCTGGAAGGTCTGTTAAAGACAGTGCTTCAGACTGAAAGAAAAGTCCAGTAGAGAGTGGATCAAAGGAGCATAAATAAAGACTTCTGGTAAAGATATCCATATGAGTAATTATAAATGCCAGTATTATTCTATTTTATTGTTTGTTATGTAACACCACTTCTTATTTCTTACAGGTGATAAAATGTAAATGCATAAAAAGTTAAGATAAACAGATGGTTTTGGACATATAATATATAAAGATAACTTGTAACAAATACAAAAGAAAGATAGGGCACAGAGGGTTAGAGGAAGAGTGTATGTGTATGTCATTAAAGGTAAGTTGGTATGAAATCAAATATGATTGTTAATTTTAACCATATGGTACCCACAAGCACATATAAACAACATAATCAGAAAGCAATGAGAAGGGACTCAAAGTGGGACAATACAAAAAGAAAGATGGAAGTAGGGATAGTGGAAGAATTGAGGGTGGATAGGGTATAAGACTAATGAAGACAGAGAGGAAAATGGCATAAAAAATTACTGCATTAGCAGTAGTTACTTTAAATGTAAATAGATTAAATTTTCCAGACAAAAGGCAGAGATTGACAAGATGGATAAAAAGCATGACCCAACTATATGCTGTTTTTAAGAACACTTCACCAAAAAAAAGCAGAATAAACATTCTTCTCCAGTTCACATGGATCATCCTCCAGTACAGACTACATATTTGGTAACAAAACAAGTCTCAATAAATTAAAAAAAAATATTAAAATCACAATTTATCATCTGTGACTACAATGGAATGAATCTAGAAATCAGTAACAGAGGGAAAAAAAGGAAAATTTCCAACTATGTGGAAATTAATGTACTCTTGAAAAACCCATAGGTGAAAGAAGAAATCACAAGGGAAATTAGGAAATGTCTTGAGGAAAATAAAAATAAAGATGCAAAATAGCAAAACAAATGGGTATCATTAAGGCAGTGCTGAGAAGGAAATTTATAACACTAAATGTTCACACTGAAAAAGAAGAAAGCTCTCAAATCAGAGATTAAACATGAGGACCTAGAAAAAGTAGGATAAACCAAACTCAAAGAACGCAGAAGACAGAAACAACAAAGATTAGAGTGGTGATGAATGATAATAGAGAAAAAAAAGACAACAGAGAGAATCAACAAAACAAAAAGTTGGTTCTTTGTAAAGATTAATAAAATTGACAAACCTTAGGAAGAATGACAAAGAAAAAAAAAAGAGCGAGTGGACACCAATAAATAAAGTCAGAAACAAAAATGTGGACATTACTATTGAATGAACAGAAATAAAAAGGACATAAGAGGATACTATGAAAAACATATGCCAAGAAATTAGATAACCTAGGTGAAACTGACAAATTCCAAGTAACAGAAAAGTTACCTACACTGACTCAAGAAGAAATAAAAGCTCTCAATAAACAATAACTACTAGAGGGATCAAATCAATAATCAGAAGCTTTCCAACGAAGAAAAGCCCAGGACCAGGTGGCTTCACAGGTGAATTTTACCAAACATTCCAGGAAGAATTAATACCAATCTTGCTTAAACAATTACAAAAAAACTGAATAGAAAGGAAGACTTAACAGAACCTTCATTATAAAATCACATAAAGATATCACAAGGAAAGAAAACTACAGACTCCAAACCCTCATGAATATAGATGCATAAATCCTCAACAAAATACTAGAAAATGGAACCCAACAGCACATCAAAAGAATTACACACCATGTTCAACTGGAAGTTGACCCAGGTATGCAAAGATGCTTCAACAAAAGAAAATTAATAAATGTAACATACCACCTTAATATCGGAAAAAAAACACATGATCAGCTCAGGTGATGCAGAAAGGGCATTTGACAATGTCCAACACCTCTTCTTGATAAAAAAATTTGGAAAACTAGCAATAGAAGGGAACTTGCTCAAAATGATAAAGGGCATAAATGAAAAACTCATAGCTAACATCCTACTCAATGGTGAAAGACTGAAAGCATTCCCTCAAAGATCAGGAAGAAGAAAAGGGTGCTCACTGTCGTCACTGTTCAGCAATTTACTGGAAGTTCTGACCACAGCAATCAGGAAAGACAAAGAAGTAAAAGACATACAAATTGGAAAAGAAGAAGTAAAACTTTCCATATTTGTAGATGACATTATCCCATTTACAGAAATTCCTGAAAAATACACAACCTAGCTACTGGAACTCTTAAATGAATTCAGCAAAGTGGTGAGGTAGATGATTGTAATGGTTAAGTTAATGTGTCAACTTGGCTAGGCTTTGGTGCATAGGTGTTTGTTCAAGCAAGTACTGACCTGATTGTTATTGTGATTATATTTTGTGACTCTAAATCATTAGTCAGTTGACTGCATCTATGGCTGGTTACATCTACAATCAATTAAGGAGAGTGCCATCAACAAGTAGAGAAGTTTCATCCAATCAGTTGAAGGCCTTAAAAGGAGAACTGATGATTTCAGCAGTCAGAAGGAAGAATTTCCATCTCTATTTCAGCTAGTGTCTCTTGGGGAATTCATTGAAAA
>PVKY010007253.1:0-15099 GCA_004027775.1 Bradypus variegatus | reverse complement strand
TCCCAGCTAACAGAGGTTTTCCGGACACCATTGGCCATCCTCCAGTGAAGGTACCCGATTGCTGATGCATTACCTTGGACACTTTATGGCCCTAAGACTGTAACTGTATAACTGAATAAACCCCCTTTTATAAAAGCCAATCCGTTTCTGGTGTTTTGCATTCTGGCAGCATTAGCAAACTACAACACACGTGCACCCATCCATTACACACACCCATCCCTTACACACACGCCTGCCCCTTACACACGTGCCCATCCCTTACACACATGCTCAACTCTGCCCCAATCTGGAAAGATCTAACCAGCAGCCTGCATTTCAGCCCACTGTGGTTGGTTTAGCCTGCATGGCGTCCAATTCTGAATTAACTGCTAATATGTAAAATCCATAAAAGTTTGGTGTCTAAAATTATTTTGGGCTTCTGTTGGAAGATCTGGTAACTCTGGAGCCACGTGGGTGAGTGACAGTGGGCTGGACCAGAATGGCCGTGTCCCCACAGAGGGACCCACTTAGGAGGTTCCGGTTCCTCCCTGTGATTACCGGTCAGCGGCCATCCATCACCCTTTCAGACAGCTGCATCCTCTCCCCAGCCCCCTGTGCTTGGTTGTGGTCTCTGGCAGAATTACAGCAGTGGGGATCATGCAAGAAAACCCTAATGCACATGTGAGAAGGACACAGAAAAAGTGCAAAGACCCTTCCTGCCAGGGACGCCTCTCTGGGGCTGCTTGGTCACTTAGGTCAGTCACCCGAGGCCATCACTTACCTGCTGCAGAGCCAGACAAAAAGGCACTGAATGGACAAAACCCCGCACCTCAGCCCCAGGGCTCCTCCGACAGCCCCAGGAGGAAGCCCTGCACCCTCTGTCTGTGCCCTTCTCTGGATCACAAACCCTTTTGAAAATTCAAGGCAAGTCAAGAATTCCTTCCCTTCCCCATGATCAAAGAGCACGTGCACGCACACACACACACACGCCACCACCCGGAGTAACTTCAGAGAAATTGATGCAGGGACCCAAGATGACAAAGTACAGACTGAATGCCTAAACCGCCTTCTAAGCGAATGTGCACACAGGTTTTACTCCGCCCTTTCCCCATTGCCTCCTCTCTCTGGTGGGGAGCAGGGAAGTGTTTTGTTTCCACTCCACCACCAGGCTGTAAGCAAGACACCAGTGCAACCTCAACCTCCAGCCTCGCCCCTGCCCACGCTCTCCTCTCCCCACCCTCCCCTGGCCCAGGGGTTCCTATGAGATCAGTCACTTGCAAAGAAATGAAAACTAACAACGTCTGAGGCAAGAGGTGCCATGTGACAGTTAAAAAAGAAGCCAAACAAAAGCTCAGGATAAACAGTCTGAGCATCTCTGAGTTATTTTAAACAAATCAGGTTAAGGCCTCACATAACATTGGAAACAGGGAAAAGAGGAGCACGACTTCCCCCCTGCACATGTTCTCCCCAGACACACACGCCCTCCTCAGAAGCAAAGCTCCAAGAACTGACGGGAACCTACTGGACAATTATCAGCAGCTACAGAGTCTGCCGCTGAGATCACCATGTCATTTTGATTTCGGCTCAACTAAACCCAAGGTGCAGACAACACTGGACCGTCCCCTTGACTGTCTCTGAAAAGCCCCAGACAACCTTGCCCTATGTTTAAAGGAGAAGATTCTGCCAGCTGCGGACAGTGGCAGCACCCAGAGGCAGACCTTCGAGAGGCCCGTGGGCCATGCAGACAACTCCTGGCTGCTGATGCCATCCGTCCCACAACAAAACAAAGGAGCTAGGCAACTTGGGTTGTAGCTTTATTTCCGGTTATACGAAGACTGCATCCTGGGGGGAAAGTGCTAGCTCGACTCTTTGACTACCAAGGAATGAGACACTAATTACTGTGTCTAATTCCTTGAATGCCCACTGATTTATTTTTTGCAAAGGCAGAAGTGAGGTAATCCTTGGAAGAAAAAGTCTTCCATTATGGAAGACTAAGGGAAACCATCAAGAACAGGTTGATGTTGTTTATTTAACAAAAGGCAGGATGTAAAACCTATAATAGAATAAAAAGAAACCTGAAACTCAGGCGTCTCAATGCACAGTGGAAAAGCTGTCGCGTCCACGTGGCATTTGCCAGCAGGGCGAGGCGCACAGAGCCGTGATGCTCACAACTGGGGCACAGCTAACTCCGGGCACTGGTTTTGAAAGCAGTGACTATCAGAAACTCGCACAGCTCACTGACACACTGCTTAAAGGGAATCCCGGGCCCTTTTCATTCCGGCTAGTGGAAGGGCTGGGCATGGGAGCTAATATCTCAGACTATTTATTCAGTGAGGTTGCCAGGGGATCCATTAACAGAGAAGAAAATCTTAGATGTGCAAAATGCTGGCTGTGCTAGCAGCTTCTAGGTAACTGGACCCAGGCCCTCAGTGCTCTGTCTTCACATCGGCTGCAGAATCAATAAGCGGCTGTCCTACTCTCCCGGGGCCATCATAACAAAGAAGCCAAACTGGGCAGCTTAAGACAACCGCGGTTGATGGTCCCAGGTGGCTGGAGGTCAGAAGGCTGAAGCCCAGGCTGGGCAGGGCCGGGCTTCCTGAAGGAGCGAGTGGACGGCCCTGCCCTTCTCCCCCGGCTTCCAGTGTGGCCGGCACTGTGGCCTTCCAGGCCTGTCACTATGACAGCCCAGTCTGCCTCCGTGGACACGTGGCTGTCACTTCTCTCTCCTTGTGCCCAAATTCCCTCTTCTTACAGGACACCAGTCATAGTAGTTGGACCCCCCCAATCCAATGTGGCCTCATCTCATCTAATCACATCTTCCAAACAAAGTCACGTTCTGAGGCCCTGGGATTAGGACTTCAACAGGCTTTTGGGAGACACAGTTCAATCCGTAACAGATGCTTGCACCAAGTCACCACACATCGTTCCGCGCTGGTTTATTAAACTCTGAGGGCTGCTACCCCAGGAGGAGAAACAGGAGGTGTTGCTGTTTCCTGTGGCTCTCTCTGGCTGTGCGGCCTGAGCTGCTTCTGTGTCCAGTGGAGATTCTGGGCATTTAGGAAAAAGTGCACGTGGTCAGGATTCTCTCCGTGCAGCGGCAGAGGAAAAGAGCTGCGTCACGCCACGGCTGAGAAAAAGGGCACTTTGCCAAAATCTCTCCATCGCACACTGGCCAAGAGTGAACAACAAGAAAAAGGCGCAGAAAGGAGGTTAACGTGTATTTAAACCTCCTTCAGTAACTATTTATTGAGTGTCTGCTGTACCCAAAACACCAAGCCAGGCAAAAAGAAAATGCTGAATCTAAGGTCACACTTCAATTTCAAAGTACAGAAGGTTGTTCCTGGTAAAAGCAAAAAATACAAAGAAATGAGACTTTTAAATATAGATACAGTTGCTTGCAGGTGCATCCAGACATACATAATTATTACTCTGTGGAACCTAGTTTAAGTATGTCCACTGGGAGAAGAAATAGTAAACAAGAAAACAGGCACCTGCCGCCTCTCACAGCCAAGCAGGAACAGGGAGATTGCACGTTATTTCATTGCAGGGCAGCACTTAAAGACAGCTTTCCTGGTTTTGATTACACATAATGTGCCCTGTGGAAGACAGAGATAACACATCCCCTGGATAACTTCCGATGGGTTAAACTAAAATTACACATGGATAGAACTGAGTTAGAAAACCACATATGCAAAAAGCAGAGCTCACGACCTTCAGTGTGAACCCTGTCATATCACAATAGCCCAGCTTATTTGGGCTCCAAGATTCTTCATGGCCTGGATTGCTATTGGTTTAATTCTTCATTTCAGAGATGGGAAATGCTTGTTTCACCCCAGCGGTAAGATGCAGGTTAGTTTGGCAGGGCAAATAATTCACTCGAGAAGCCAAGGTCTCGGGTTCAAGAATCACACAGGGCCATTTTGGCTTTGCAGAGGGAAAAATTCCACTGCTGCCCACAAATCACATCCCTCATCTAAGTTCACAGACTGTTAAGGAAATGAAAGGTCGAGCTACGGATTGAGAGAAAATGTTTATATACAAAGCACATCTGATAAAATACCAGTATTCAAAATATATAATCTCTTGGAACTAAAAAGTAAGTACAAAGAATCCAATAAAAACATGGGCAAAAGAGTTGGACAGACATGTCACCAAAGAAGATTTACAGAAGGAAAATAAGCATCAGTGTCCTCAGTGATTAAAACCACAAGGCACCTATGAAAATGGCTAAAAGGAAAAACAAACAAACCAAACCAGCACATTCCAAGGCTGCGGAGGATGTACATGACTCAGCGCTCTCACTCCCAGGTACGTACCAATGAGAAATGAAAACGTGTCCATACAAAAACCTGTATGTCACCGTCTAAAGCCACTTTAGACTCATGATCTCCCCAGCCCGAACAACCCAAATGCTCCTGGATGTGTGAAAGGACAAACCAACTGTGGTTCATCCACACAATGGAATAAAAAAGGAGCCGCTGTTGACAAGTACCACGACGTGGAGGCCTCCTGAATGCATTATGCCACGTGAAAGAAGCCAGTCTCCAGAGGCCCCCTACCAGGCGATGCCCCTTATACGTCACTCTACAGGGACAGAAGAAAGACCCACAGTAGCCAGCGGCTGGGGTAGAGGTAGAAGTGACTAAAAGGAGCACAAGGGAACATGCTGGGATTATGGAAATGTTCTTTCTCTTTATTGTGGTGGTTGCATGTCTGTAGACAATCGTCAAAACCGACAGAACTGCAGCCAAATGGGTGAATTTTATGGTACGTAAATTATATTTTTATAAAGCTGACAAAAAAAAAAAAGAGTTCAACAATCTGTCAGCCTGGCCTCCTCACTTGAAAGATGGGGAAACTGAGGCTCGAAGAGGGAAATGACTTGCCCAGCATCACTCAGCTGGGCACACGGGTTTCCTGAATCAGTGTCCAAAGCTTTGCACAGACAGTTAGGTCTCCTGGTGAGAAGCAGCTGCTCCTCGGTGCCAGCTCTTCCAGGCAGAGAACTGGGTGAGGACATACCTGCCATCAGCCAGGTATGTAATGTGTGTCGGGCACCCACCCAATCATTCGAAGGAGGAGGCCGAGGGGTGCTGGGAGGGAAATGAAGATCTGTGTGGCTGATACGAACCAAAGGGGGCTTTGCCTGGATTCCGGTAAGTCTGCTATGGGATGATGCCAACTGCATAACTGAATTACAAAGGAAAATGTTTGCATAATCAGAGTTTATGGAACTAGCTGTAACATTTTTGTTCTAGTTTGTGTATTTCTGGCAGAGTGGAACTCACCTTGTTCTTTTCCATTGCACACCGAGATTCCATTTTCTACAACCCCCTCCCCATCTGAGCTTGGTCTCTCTGAAGACAGTTTCTGTGAAGATAAAAAGGATTGAGTTATTCTTAATATGGTTCCAAAGCCAAGTGCTGTTATGATGGATCACTTAAAAGTCATCTAAAAAGTGAAAGAAAATGTGGGCCAGATTCCCAATGACTCAGACCAGGCTCAACCGTAACAGAGACCAGCTGGTGAAGTTGTTACAAAAAACACCAAAAACATCAAAAATGAAGGGAAAACACACTGAAGGTGCACTATTATGTGCCATAGAAACATGTCTATTACACTCAAATCACTCTTTCTTGAAAATGATTTTGGAAAATTATTAGGATTAAAAAAAGTACTCCTCTCGCCATATTATCTGTATTATCCTTCCAAAAATAAAATTCCATCATTAATTTAATTCCTCCTGTCATTCACCAATAATTGGATGTCAAGTATTTGCTTTCAACAAATACATTCCGAACATAGCCACAGACAGACACATTGCTATCAGGACCCTTAAAAGAACATTTTGAAATATTTTACTCCTAACATTTCATTTTAATTAGCATAACTAGGACTCCAAGTTAGTACCTGAATAAGATGCAATGATAGAAGTGGAGCCCTTCCATTCCTACAGGGAACCTCTGGGGTCACTGTGGAGGAAACAGCCTCCAAACTCCCCTTCTGGGGTCCTCTGCTGGACGCTTCAAACCCAAGTGCCACAGTGGGCCACCAGTGGGGAGACAAAACATCGGGGGATGCCACCAAGAAACACTCATGTTCAGCTGTGACTGGGTGCCACGGCCACGTGCACCAAGGCGGCAGGCCATGTTAGCAACCCTACAGCGGTGTGGGCAAGGGCTGCACAGGAGGGCTGGGGCACCAGGGCACTGCTCGCCAAGTTCCCGCGCAAGCCAGCAGGGCAGCTGCTCTCAAACCAAGGGGCACCTGTGAGCCCAGGCAGCAGGCGCGGGTAGCTTCAGAAACCCAGGCTCAGTGATGGACTCGTAGGCACTGGGGATGCAAAATGGAATCCGCTCAACCTCTATGGAAAGCAGTTTGTTTACAGCCATGGGAAGCCAGATCTTCAAAAAAAAGAGTTTTATCTTTGGGCCTAGTAATTCAGCTTCTAGGAATCTACCCTCAGGTACCAGGAAGGCAGCAAAGATTGAGGCAAAAGATGTCAAGTACTGCGTTATTTTAAAGGGCTTACAAAAGAAAAAAAGAGCCTAAGGGGGTGCGAGATGGGGGTGGGAGGATAGCTATGTAAGTGGTGGAACTGCCAGACAAACTCAGAGCGGGAAATGCTGATTATGAGTTTTCAAACACCAGGAAAATCGCTGATAGTATTAAAGCTAAATCAATACCTTTCACTAATATAAAAGTGGGAAAAAGAGCAGCACAAGAAATTTTATGCATAATTATTCAAATTGTAAACAAAAATTATGCATAGAGAAACAGTGATTTAGAAAACGTTTTCAGAGGAGCTGCCCCTAGGTGGTGAATTTGGAAGTGACTTTTTCCCTTCTCTTTATGGTTTTCTGAACTTTCTCATGTGAGCAGGTATTAGTTCCATAATCAGGAAATAAACAAAAGAAACAGGGCTGCTATGTCATGAATAGGATAAGGGATGTATTCCCGGCAGGAGATGAAACCAGGAGGGCTTGGAAAGTCCCTTGGACACAAGCTCAGAACACTGCCTGGCAGGAAGCCAGGTCTCCAAGGAAACCTGATCAGTTAAACACGGAGAAGGAAAGTGCAGCAGGGAAGGCCCGGGCACGTGCTGGCAGAGAGGGCCTTACACATTCCTGGCCAGAACAGGGTGTATGGACAACCGGCTAGCCCCCCCGCCCCCCACACTATACTCTCTTATTCTGCCTTCAAACAAAAGGAACATGAAGCAGGAGGGGCAGGGAGAGAGGACGTAGCCTGGTTGACTGGGAATAAGTTTCTGGAAGCACATTTGTTCAGGAGCTCGCCCAGGTGAACCAGCCTCTGCAGGTATCCTGGGCTTGGCACGCCCACCTCCATTATTCTTGCTGACCTGCACGAGGGTCTTGGGAAAGCGTAGAGCGGGTCGCAGCATGCCCACTGCAGAGGTGAGGAGAACGACAGCAGAGCGCGTCCAAGCTAAGACCGAGGCCACAGAGCAGGCGGCAATGCGGCAGGCTGAACACCGGGCTCTGACCACACCACCCATCCGCCATCCTCTAAAGCCAGAGGGCCGCGGGCTCAGCCAGTATGGTGTGAGGGCTCGCAGGGGAAAGGATTTCCAGAATTTGGAATGCAAAAATGAGACTTCTGTAAAAGGATTTTAAAAATTGATAGCCCTCTAAACAGTTACAAAGAAAAGGGAACGGGACATGCATCAGCAGGAGATTCCTTGTCCCCACTGTACACGCATTTGGAGTTTTGAGAAGGATCTGGAACACCTTGGCCCTCTTATCAGAAGGTGTGGAAATGGATCCACATCCGGATTCTGACTCTGCTGCTGCAAAGCCAGGTGGCCCTGCCCGAGTGCAGCTCCCCATCCCCACGCAGGAGCTGATAAAAATGACCGACTCCAGCTTAGGACCAAGGGGGCACTTTAAAAATGGCGGCAAACTTCATTACTCCATGTGCTGCCCACCTGAATGGATGGGAACGGGACTATATTTTTTTTCTTTCTTTTTTTATGAAAGGCTGAAATTCTCAGAGGGTGTTATTAAAACTTTGAGGACAGCCTAAATCAACACTGAGGCTGCTGTCTATGGAAAGAAACACTCCACTTACCTTCTCCAGTTCCGCCTTGTGCACCGGAGAACTTGACGGCGGAGGACACTCGGGGCCCAGCGGCCCACTGCACCCACTGTAGACCTCTTTTATCACCTGCAAAAAGGGCAGAATTTACTGAGTGCGCTAAGGGCAGAGGCGCTTACGGGGAGGGTATAACCGTGGGGTCAACCCAGCAGAGGCAAACCGGGAGGGCAGGAAATCCATGGAATTCCAGGGTGCCAGGAATTCATTTGTTCCTTCCTTTATTCACTTGTTCACCCAGCATTGATCGAAAGCCTGGGGGGTGATGCATGGGAGGCTCCTGCTCGTGCGCTTTACCCATTCTAGGATAACTTATATATCACATAAATAATGAACACCATCAAAGAGAGAGAGAGAAGTAAGTAGCAGTAAGTGCTACAACAAATGAAAGATGGTGCTTTAACAGAAAGGAGGGTGACCAACCTGGATCAAGAGCCCAGGGAAGGCCTAACTGAGATAACACCCAGGCTGTGGCTGAGCGCACAGAGGGACCCGGGCACGAGAGGAACTGGCGGAGAACGTCCCATGCGGACAGGACCACCGGAGTCGAGGCCCCGAGAGGGATGTGGGTGTG
Source organism: Bradypus variegatus (assembly GCA_004027775.1). NCBI lineage: Eukaryota > Metazoa > Chordata > Mammalia > Pilosa > Bradypodidae > Bradypus > Bradypus variegatus. The sequence goes on along the minus strand of PVKY010007253.1, from coordinate 6,431 downwards.
TGGAGGGCAGAGTGCCGCGTGGCAGGTGAGGGGAGAGAGCAGGGGGGTGAGCGGGAACCAGGGGGAAGATGGCACTGTACGTGCAAGACAAGAAGCAGGAGTTTCTTTCTGGGAAGCAATAAGCACAGAGGTCAAGGGTTGAGGGCGCCAGGGCCAGGCTGCCTGAAGCTAACCCTGGCTCGAACCCTGAACGACTCTGGCTTCAGTGACCCCCTCTGAAAAACGCAGCTGCGAGAGGGCTTATATCCTAGAGACTAAGGGACTGAAAGCAGCACCCAGGCCTCTCCCTTGCACACAGTGGGAGCCAGTGCTTCTGCTCTGGTCTTGCTGAGGGACCTGCCGGAGGCTGGTCACAGGGGCTCCAGGGTGTACGGGCAGTGAGCCACCTTGCGAGGAGGATGGCGGGTGTGAGGGAAGCCACCGTGGACTGAATAAGCCCTGGGAGGCCCCCTCAGGGAAGCGAGGCTCTGCCCCTGTGGAGCCAGGACTGAGGCCAGGCACCTGCCCAACACTGGACCCGGAGTACATGACCCAGCGATGAGCTGGGGGCTTCCACGAGCACGCGCGTCGGCATCAGAGAACTCAGCAGCAGCCTTGAAGGCAGCACCACATTCTGAGTGTGTATTCCTGGTGCCGGATGGGACAGAGACTTTCTTCTCAAAGAATTGAGATCGGTTGTTTTCACCTGTTGTGGCTTCTTGAAGTATTCATGCCAAGAGGCTGCCTTTATTTCACCTGACTGGGAACTCTCCTGAGATACAGGTGACTGCCTCAAAGGCAGTTTTCAAAAATATTTAAAAGCAAACGTATTAGCCACTGCCACCCAGGGCAAGGAAAAACAGTTGAGACAAACAGTAGACACCAAGAAGTCTGAGAAGAAAAGTCAGGGATTTAAAAACTTTGAAGAATAAGGGCCTTTAAAAGCTCCCCACTTACTACTGTGAATCTAAAAGGTTGTACAGAGCACACGCTTAGAAAAGGATTAAGAAGGCCCTAAGTCCTCACCGTTGATTGACCTTCGGCTCCGCACAAGCAGCAAGTGAAGGCCAAGGAAGGGCTGTAAACTGCCCCCCCTGAGTGCTGAAGGAGTGTGCAAACACACCCACAGCCCACCGACAAAGACTGGGAGGATTTTAATGTTGTTGTTGCTGTCTGTTTGTATTTTAAATTCTAGATGTTTTAAGGAAATTGTCAAGTCACTAGCTGACCATTAAGCTAACTGGAGACTTCAGTGGCCACACAAAACAAAGAATACAAACTTAGAATATTAGCTCAGAAAAGTCACTAAATAAACAGCAGCCACCACAACAGGGAGCAACAGCAAACTGAAGAGTGGGAAGACTCTGATTCTAGAGTTTATACATTGGTATATTTGGAAGGTCCAATTGTCAACAAAGAATTACAAGGCAGGCAGGCAGTCAAGTATAGGCTATACACTGAAGAAAAGAAAACAGAAACTTGCCCTGCAAAACCCCAGCATCAGAACATGGTATCTACAGTAGTGCATACTCTAGTACTGTAAATATGCTCAAAGAGCTACAGTAATTATTTGAAAATTGGATAGGGGAAATCAGAGAAATTCTAAGAGTCTTCCAAAGAGTTGAAATCAACCACAGAGATGGTGAAGATAAACAAAGCACGAAAAGAAATAAATCACCAAAGAGGATCAACAAATTTGAGCCCAAAACAACAAAAATGAACAAACCTGAATTTAAATCCACTGAGATTACCGAATCTAAGAATGAAAAAAGAATGGAGAAAAGTGAACAGAGCCTAAGAAACTTGTGGGACATCAGCAAGTGAACCAACATATGTATAATAGGGGTCCCAGAAGGAGAAAAGAGGGGGGAAAGGGGCTGAACAAATATTTGAAGAAATAATGGTTGAAAATTTCCCAAATTTGATGAAAGACATGAATCTACACATCCAAGAAGCTCAATGAACTCCAAACAGGACAAACTTGAAGAGATCCACTTCAGGACATATTATAATCAAACTGTCGAAAGTCAAAGATAAAGAGAGTATTCTGAAAGCACCAAGAGAGAAGCATCTTGTTACGCGCAAGGGATCCTCAATAAGATTAATAGCTGAGTTTTCACCAGAAACTATGAAGGCCAGAAGGCAGTGGAGTGGTATATTCAAAATTCTGAATGAAAACAACTGTCAACCAAGAATACTATATCCAGCAATACTATCATCCTAAAATGAAGGAGAATTTAGCATATTTCCAGATCAACAGAAAATGAATTTGTTGCCAGTAAACCTGCGCACCAAAAATTGCTAAAAGAAGTTCTTCAGCCTGACATGAAAGGACACTGGAGAGTAACTTGGGTCCAATGAAATAAAATACAATGGTAAAGTTAGTTACATATGTAAATATAAAAGTTAGCATAAATGTATTTCTGGTTAGTACTTCTTTTGTCCTGTATTATTTAGAAGACAGCTACATAAAATAACAAATCAATGCCAGCAGAGGTACAACACATAAAGACGCAATCCATAACAATAACAGGTGGGTGGGGGACAGAACTATATAGGAGCAGTTTTTACATAACAGGAAGGCAGCAGTGGAGGAATTGAGCAACAAAATTATGACCTAGAAAACAGAGAGCAAATAGCAACCTAACTCTTCCTTATCAGTAATTACATTAGATGTAAATTGGTTAAATTCTAATTAAAAGGCAGAGACTGGCAGAACAGTTTAAGGAAACCATGAGTCAACTGTTGCTGTGTACAAAAGATTCACTTTAGAACCAAAGACACAAATGCAATGACAGTGAAAGAATGAAAAAAGATAGTCCATTCAAACACTAACCAAAAGATAATTGGAGTGGCTATACTAATATCAGGCAAGACAGACGTTAAGGCAAAAATTGCTATAAGAGATAAAGAAGAACATTATATATTGATAAAAGAGTCAATCCATCAAGAAGATATAACAATTATAAATGTATCTATCAGCAGACTCCTGACATATATGAAGCAAAAATGATAGGTGAAAGGGAAAATAACAGTTGTATTTGGAGACTTCAACACCCCAACTTTCTGGTGGGTTGAACTGGACAAAAGATAAACCAAGAAGTAGAGTTGAATAACATATAAAGCAGCCAGATGTAACACAGAACACTCCATCCAACCACAGCAGAATACACTTTCAAGCGCACATGGGACATTCTAAAAAGCCCATGTTATGCCAAAAAATGGGTCAATAAATTCTAAAATATTGAAATCATACAAAGTGTTATCTCTGATCACAATGGAATAAAATTAGAAATCAACAAAAGGAAAATTGACAAATATGTGGAAGTTAAAAAATATATATACACTTAAGCAGTTCATCAAAGAAGTTAGTAAATGCTTGCAGGTTAATGGAAATGAAACAAAACATACCAAAACTAATGGAATGAAGCAAAAGCAATACTCAAGAAAATTTGTAGCTATACCAACATTAAAGAAGAATGATCTCAAATCAATAACCTGACCTTCCACCTTGACGAACTAGAAAAAGAAGAGCAAATCCAAAGCCAGCAGTGATTTCTGGAAGATGGTGGTTAGGAGAGACAGGGCCAAAAAACACCTCTGCAAAAAATACTAGGTAAAAGCCAGAAAGTCACCCAGAACACCAGTTCCAGTGATGCACCAGCTGGACAAGGTCTGCTAAATCTACAGGACAGTGCACTTGGTGAAACCCGGAGTCTGTGTTCTGAATTGAGTAAGCCTGCTGAATATCTGGCAGCTACACTGCAGTGTGGGGAAACTGTGGACTGGCATTTGGAGTCAGACTAGTTCTTTTTTAAAAAACCCCAAAGTGGCTGCAGATACGGCAGCAAGAGCTGCACAGTGAAGTGAGGCAGGAACGGGCTGTGGGTACACCTCAATATCTGGCGTGGATGATAGCCTTTTGTGCACCCACTGTTAACTGTCTCAGAGTGAAGAAGGCAGAGGTTAGCCAAAAGAGGGAAAAATCCCATGTCCCTTACAGCCATCTTCCTGGCAGGCTGGGAATGCTCCTGCCCAGCGCCGGCACCACAGCCCAGAGCCCAGAGCCACACCAAAATACCCATTGTGATGGGAAGTGTCTCTGGTAACGTGCACATGTCATATCAGGCATGGACAGTAGCCTTTCTTGAATCCAAAGCTCATTGTCCCGGAGCCCGAAGGTTGAGCTGTGTGAAAAGGGGGAAATTAACATGCCCCATTCAGCCATCCATGCAGCAGGCTCGGAATGCCCCTACATGGCCCGGTGGCCCAGAACTTTCCTTGGGGGATGGCGTGCATTTGTGACATAGCACAGCCTTCCCACAGCAGAGGCCCTAGATGGGCATGGCTTGGAAGAGGGACCCACAAGGAAATCCCAGGGACCAAACGCCAGTACCAAGGACTTGTAGGTCAGTGGCAGAGACAAACTGTGGCAAGACTGAACTGTAGTTTTACATTCTTGCAACAACCTTAAATCTCCAGGAACAGTTGGGAGGTTTGATTACTAAAGCCACCCTCTCTCCCTAGCCACTCAGACATACACCCCACATTCAGGGCGGGCAGCACCAACAATACATGCAAACTTGGTACACCAATTGGACCCCCACAAGAATCAGACCTCCACACAACACAAAGACAAAGTTGGGGAGAACTGGCTTGAGGGGAATAGGTGGCTCATGAACGCCACCTGCTGGTTAGAGAAAGTGTACACCACCAAGCTGTAGATCTGACAAATTAGACATAAGCCGATGAATTAGTCTGCATATCCTAAAAGAACTCTATCAAGTTAAGCAAATACCAAGAGGCCAAAAACAACAGGAAATTTTAGTGCCTATGAAAGAAACAGATGATATGGATAAGCCAAACCCAAACACCCAAATCAAAAGATCAGAGGAGACACAGTACTTGGACCAATTAATCAAAGAAATAAAGATGAACAATGAGATCATGGCACAGGATATAAAGGACATGAAGAAGAGCATGGCACAGGATATAAAGGACATGAAGAAGAGCATGGCACAGGATATAAAGGACATGAAGAAGACCCAAGAAGAGCATAAAGAAGAAATTACATGAGTAAGTAAAAAAATAGATGCTCTTATGGAAATAAAAGAAACTGTCAACCAAATGAAAAAGATTCTGGATACTCACAGTACAAGACAGAGGAAGCTGAACAACAAATCAGCAACCTGGAGGAGGACAAAATGGAAAATGAATGAACAAAAGAAAGAATGGGGAAAAAATTTGAAAAAATCGAAATGGACCTCAGGGATATGATAGATAATATAAAATTTCCAAACGTAAGACTCATTGGTGTCCCAGAAGGAGAAGAGAAGGGTAAAGGTCTCAAAAGAGTATTCAAAGAACTTGTTGGAGAAAACTTCCCAAATCTTCTACACAACAGAAATACACAAAGCATAAATGCTCAGCGAACTCCAAACAGAATAAATCCAAATAAACTCACTACAAGACATATTCTGATCAGACTGTCAAATACTGAAGAGAAGGAGCAAGTTCTGAAAGCAGCAGGAGAAAAGCAATTCACCACATACAAAGGAAACATTAAGTAGTGACTACTCAGCAGCCACCATGGAGGTGAGAGGCAGTGGCACGACACATTTAAAATTCTGAGAGAGAAAAATTGCCAACCAAGAATTCTCTATCCAGCAAAGCTCTCCTTCAAGTCTGAGGGAGAGCTTAAATTTTTCACAGGCAAACAAATGCTGTCAGATTTTGTAATAAAAGACCTGCCCTACTTGAGATACTAAAGAGAGCCCTACAAACAGAGAAACAAAGAAATGAGAGAGAGAGATGGAGAAAGGTTAAGTACTAAAGAGATTCAATATTGGTTCATTAAAGGACAATAAGAGAGAGAGGAAAAAAATATATCTGACAAACATAAAACAAAGGATAGGATGGCTGATTTAAGAAATGTTTTCACAGTAATAACAATTGAATATAAATGGATTAAATGCCCCAATTAAAAGTTATATATTGACAGAATGGATAAAAAAATATGAACTATCAATATGTTGCATACAAGACACTCATCCTGGACACAGGGACACAAAGAAATTCAAAGTGAAAGGATGGAAAAAAACATTTCATGCAAGCTACAGCCAAAAGAAAGCAGGAGTAGCAATATTAATCTCAGGTAAAATAGACTTTAAATGCAAGGATGTTATGAGGGATCAAGAAGGCCACTACATACTAATAAAAGGGGCAATTCAACAAGAAGAAATAACAATCATAAATATTTATGCACCCAATCAAGGTGCCAGAAAATACATGAGACAAACACTGGCAAAACTAAAGGAAGCAATCTGATGTTTCCACAATAATTGTGGGAGACTTCAACACAACACTCTCTCCTATAGATAGATCAACCAGTCAGAAGACCACTAAGGAAACTGAAAACCTAAACAATCTGATAAATGAATTTGATTTAACAG
>PVKY010007252.1:0-15099 GCA_004027775.1 Bradypus variegatus | reverse complement strand
CCCCCCAATCCCATTGTCATCCCTCATAAGCTACATTTTTATACAATTGTCTTCAAGATTCATGGGTTCTGGATTGTAGTTTGATAGTTTCAGGTATCTACCACCAGCTACCCCAATTCATTAGAACCTAAAAAGGGTTGCAAAGAGCTTTCATTTACGAGTCATAGCTATCAATATTTGCAAGTTAAAACTAAGACATTTGAAAATGCTTATTTATAAAGTCCTTTTAAATTAGCAATAATAAACCCATTATGTATTAATATAAATGATATTTTAATGAAAAGTAACTAATTTACAAAACAGAAATTTCGTGAGACATGTGGCATTGATTTACTTCTTAGCAAACCTCTTTCAGGTCTGGCTTACTAGGAGACAGCTGGGTTCTTCTCATATCCACTTCTGCGTTCAGTCTGTCATGATGATGATGTTTAGATGCTTTAAATGATGTATATGCAGAAAATCTGCTCTCACACAGACATGCCTTTGAAATAGGGAGACATATTTTAAAAGCAGTTTCAGATAATTGTGGATATTCTTCTTTGATACTATACCAAAAGTCATCAAGCAGTAGTTTCTTCTTTTACTTCTTCTTTAAAAAAATTATTTTACCTGTTTATTTAGGAATAGTTTTCGGCCCACGGAAGAGTTGCATAGATAGTACATTGTTGCCATATCCCCTTTAGCCAGCTTTCCCCGATGTTAACATCTTACCAAACCATGGCACAGTTGTCAAAACCAAGAAATTAACATTGGCGTGATATTGGCTAAACAGCGCACTATATTCTGACTCTCAGTGCTTCCAGTAATGTCTTTATTTTGGTCCAGGATCCAATCCAGAATCCCATGTTGTGTTTAGTTATCCTGGGTCCAGTCTCTCCTATCTGTGGTTCCTCGGTCTTTCCTTTTCCTTCAAGTCCTTGCTGCTTTTAAAGAAAGTTGTTTCAGATAAGCTAATGAGGGTAATCTCAATGTTATGGGAATGCTCAGGAATGTTACGGTCTGCAAACTTTCTTGGGTACAAATTTTATTCTTTGTAATTTATATTGGTTAGTACTAAGTAACACTATGTTGGAAGGATCATGTTGGAAGCAATGCAGTTATTTTAGGTTATCTGTTTTTCTTAATCCTTTGTTTTGTTTTGTTTGAATTGTTTTTTTAAAAAACTGTTCATAAAGCAAAAAAAAAAACTATTGCATTAAAAAATTAGCTTCAGTGTAGTTATTTTAGGTTATTTGGTTTTTCTTATACCTTTGTTTAATTATGGTTTGTTAATTTTCTTGGTGTATGGTAGGAACATGTTGGAAGAAAGCAGTTATTTTAGGTTGTTTTTCTTAATCCTTTGCTTTGTTATGTTTGAAATGTTGTGTTTTTTGTTGTTTGTTTTAATTTTTTGATAAATAAAGTTAAAGAAAGTGGAGAAGGTTTTTTCTTAAAGGTTAGTTGCAATGTGGACTCAGAAAGCACACTGGTGAGCTGGCTTTGCTGTTCTTGAGCCAAGTGACCTTGGATAAGGCCCTTTAACTGGAGGCCTCTGTAAAATGGGAAAGACTAAAACTTCCTCGTGGTGCTGCTGCTGGGAGCATCTCGGTGAGGTCACAGCGGTCCTTCGTTTGGCCTTTGCAGTAATAATAGCAAATACACTGCTACCAAGTGGTTTATATGGAGAACTCTTTTAACCTCATTTCAACCTTAAGCTGTAGTTGCTGTCGTTGTTCCCATTTTACAGAGAAAAAACTGCGGCTCATGGAGGTAAAGAGACTTACCAAATTCCAGGCGGAATTTGAACCCAGACAGGCTGGCTCACTAGGCCGCAGCCTTTGTTTTTAAACTTTTTCTTTTGTGCTAATCCTAGATTTAACAGAAAAGTTGCAAAAATATTATAGAGCATTCCTGTATCTCCCTCTTCTGAAGTCCCCTAATATTGTTAAAACGAGGAATATAGCACAGGTATCTTCTGGTTAATAAAGCTACAGATCTCATTGGAATTGCAGCATTTTTTCCCACTAATGTCCTTCTTTGTTCCAGGATCCAATCTAGGATCCCACACTGTATTGAGTCTGCAATCCTTAATCTCCTTTGAGCTCTCCATTTCTCAGTCTTTCCATGAGCTTGACGTTTTTGACGAGTGCCAATCAGTTGTTTTGTAGAATGTCCCTCAGTTTGGGTTTGTTTGATGTTTTCTCGTAATTGTGTGTTTGGGGTCAAGACTGTCATAGATGTGATATTGTGTCCTTTTCAGTGCATCGTATCAGGGGTTTCACAATGTTAATATGACTTATCACTGTTACTGATGGTATCGAACTTGATCCCCTGGTTACATAGTTGCCTGCTTAATTTCTGCATGGTGAAGTTACTCTTCTTTCCTTGTAGTTAATGAATATTTGGGGAGAGATTACTTGAAACTATGCAAATTGTTTCTCCTCGAACTTTCATCCGCTAATTTTAGCATCCATTGATGGCTTTTATTTGTGACAATTATTATTCTGGTGTTCACCTAATTCTGAGTTTCTAATTTTCTAATTCCCTCTTTCTGCTAATTGAAATTTTATTGTAAGGCAGACCTGACTTTCCCCTTTCCATTTACTCATGTATTCAATTTTTTTTTTTATCTCATTATGGACTCATGGAAATTTATCTTATTCTGTGGGTTAAAATACAGTACTAATGTTACTTATTCTGTTGCTCAAATTTCCCCAGATTTGGTCTTTGGGAACTCCTTCAGATTGGATCCTGGGTTCTTTTAATGTCTCCAAACTTTTGGATCATGTCCACACTTTCTGGAACCACAGTTTATTCTAGGTTTATTTTGTAGATTCCCTGTCCCAGCTCTGGAATCAACTACTTCCCCAAGGACCCTTGATTCTGTTTATTAGAGAACAGATATTTAAAAATAAAGATACGAGCTAAGAGTGCCATTGCTTCTAAACTCAGGGATCTGAGTGAGGCCATCAGTACGTGCGTGATTACTGACCAGCCCAGGCACACGTCTATGGCTTCCTATTCCTTTTTTTGTAACTGCTTTCCCCAACACTGAGAAACCTGACTCTCATTTCTCATTTATCTGTTCAGTTCTAGTAAAGCAGTTTCAGAACTCTATCCCCATCTCCCTGTAAGAAACACTTCCTGACCATCGACAGCATTTACTTCCAGTCCTTTTAGCCTGTAGCTTCGAGTCCCCAGGTGAGACAGTTTCCCACAGGTACCTTACGTCCCCACCCTCTCCAGTGTGGTTATGGTAGTCAAAATAGAGTTATGCCTATTTTTTAGTGTCTGTGTTCCATATTGGGTTCCCCCCACACCCTGGTTGGTTTTAATTGTTTGTGCATTCTGGGGTGTGTGAAGGAAACATGAAACCTGACAATGGTTCGAAGCATCAGAGCTACACCAACAGAGAGGCTCAGAGAAGCCGGGCTCCCTCCTGGTGCCCTCTTCTTGCTCCATTGCCCCTTTCATCCACCCCTTTCCCATCTACCTCCTGTAAGTTATCCATCTCTTTATGTCTGCTCTATCCTTCCTGCATTTCTCTTGAACAAATGAGCAGACATCTGTGTATTTTCTTAGCTCCCTTTATATGAAGGGTAGCCAATTATAGCTGATTATAGTACTTTTTCCACTTTGCTTTTTTTTTTTTAACAGCATGTCCTGGAGATCATTCCAGATCAGTTTTCATTGAGCTTGTCCTCATTCCTTTTCACAACTGCATCATGCCCATTGTGTGGCTATAACAGTTCATTCAGCCACTCTCCTATGTATGGGCATTTAGGTTGCTTCTAATATTTTGCAATTACAAGCAATGCTGTAACAAATTACCTTGTGCCAATACAAAAAAAAAAAAACATATTTTTGTCTTGCTGGAGTAAGAACCCATGCTCTTAATATCACACTATACCCGCAGCATTTTTACAACCTTGATTTGGTTGCTAGCATTTAAAAATTTGGAGATATCACTCCTGAGATATAAAAACCATTGTATGAAGATTTACTCTAGAGTTGTAGGCGGATTTGGCAACTGTGAGCCTCTTCCTACATGACACCTTCCACCAGAGCTGAGCAAAGGCCACCTCTCTTAGACAAGGCACAGGCTGCCATTGGCCACACTCTCCACAACTCCTTGTTGTCTTACAGCTGGCCCTTGTCCCCATTTATATCACCCAGCTAGACATCTGAGTTTGCAAGCCCTAAATGATATCAGGTGTATAAAGCATTTGGCATAATGTCTGCACATAGTAAGTGGTGATATTAATAATAATAGCTAACACTCATATAAGCCTAACTAGGTACCAGGCACTGTTACGAGTGCTTTACTTATATTTATTCATTTAAGCCTCATAACAACCTTGTAGGGATAGGTACTATTATGATTCCATTTTACAGATAAGGATGTACAGCGACTCACCCAAGGAAAGCACGGCTTGGAAATGGTAGAGCTGGGAACATGTACCCTTAACTACTGTCCTAGTTTGCTAATGCTGCCAAAACACCAGAAATGGATTGGCTTTTATAAAAGGGGGTTTATTTCGTTTCACAGCTACAGTCTTAAGGCCATAAAGTACCCAAGGTAATGGATCGATAATTGGGTACCTTCACTGGAGGATGGACAATGGTGTCCAGAAAACCTCTGTTAGCTGGGAAAGCACATGGCTGGTGTCTGCTTGCTCCCAGGTTGCATTTCAACATGGCATTCTCCAAAATGTCTGCATCAGCTTCCAACAGTGGCCTTCAAAATATCTGTCTCAGCTACAGCAGTAAGCTCCTTATGTCTGAGCTTGTATAAGGCTCTAGTAAACTAATCAAGGCTGGCGATGAATGGGTGTGGCCACACCTCCATGGAAACACTGAACCAATAGGTTCCAACCTAATCCACACTAATAGTCTGCCCCCACAAGACTGCATTAAAGAATATGGCTTTTTCTGGGGAACACAATATATGCAAACCAACACAACTACCAAATGTTCAAGAGCTCTTACAGCTGCAATTGGTCCTCATTCCTGTATAACCTCCCGCCCTGCCTCACTGATGGCCTTCTCTGCCCCTTTCTCCCCAGGTGAGCCAGGCTGTATGACTGTCACCTGGACCACATGGGTCCCAACGCGCTCTGAAGTGCAGTACGGGCTGCATCCGTCAGGGCCCCTGCTCCACCGAGCCCTGGGCACCTTCAGCCTCTTTGTGGATGGGGGCACCCTCCAGCGGAAGCTCTACATACACCGAGTCACGCTGCGGAGGCTGCTGCCTGGTGTCCAATATGGTGAGAGGGGTTTTGAGCTGAGGTGCTGAGGGGGGACAGGAAGAGAAGTGAAGTTTAAACCTGAAGCCACCACCGGCAGGTTGCTCAGACCGGGCTGGTGACTCTTCTGTTATCTGCAAGTCTATTTTATGAGCCCCTGGAGAGAGATGGAAAGAAGGGGCATGGGTCAGCTCACCCAACCCCTTCTCATCCCCGCCAGTTGAAGATGGGAAGGGATTGGAGAAGGGGTCCTGGGGTGCCCCCAGCTGACTGTGACCTTTTCCTCTCTCCTTAGTTTACCGCTGTGGAAGTAACCAGGGCTGGAGCCGTCGGTTCCGCTTCAGGTCCCTAAAGAATGGGTCCCACTGGAGCCCCCACTTGGCTGTGTTTGGGGACCTAGGGGCTGACAACCCGAAGGCTTTACCCCGGCTGCGCAGGGACACCCAGCAGGGCATGTACGATGCTGTTCTCCATGTGGGTGAGGCATCGGCAAGGGTGCCCCTGGAGGCATGGGGGGTGGGAGCCTGGGTGGGAGGCAGTGCCAGGACCATGGAAGGGACGGACACTGGGGCTGGCGTGATGCTGAAGGGAAAGGGGATGGCATTGGCCATGGAGATTGGTGACTATGCCTAACCAGCCTGCCCAGGTTAAAACCCCAACTCCAACACAGCCACGTGCACTGACATTCTCCTCTAATGTATTATTATCAGAGATGAGATGAGTGTGGAAATCATTGGACTCCTATGATGACTAAATGTGTTAATATGTGTATAGCTCTTACAACGTTGCCTGGCATGTCCTAAGTGCTGTGTGTGTTCATTGTTATTGTGAACTGTTGTTGATGTTGTTTTGGTTTGAGGAGACAGGGACTGAGATGGGAGACGGGGATGGGGGCTGGTGGGATCAGAACGCAGGAGACGACATGGCCCCGAGGGGGTCCCAGGACCCGAGGATCAGGGAATGGTTCTCAGAGCAGATGCAGAGTGGGGAAGGGGGGTGGTTTGGGGGCCAGGGGTGCCCCACGTCCAAACACCCAGGTCTCTGGATTCCGGCAGAGCATGTCTGGGTCCTCACGCTCTCCCCGCCCCCACCCTCCAGGAGACTTTGCCTATAATATGGACCAGGACAACGCCCGCGTCGGGGACAGGTTCATGAGGCTCATTGAACCCGTGGCGGCCAGCCTGCCATATATGACGTGCCCGGGGAACCACGAAGAACGCTAGTGAGACCCTGGGCTTCAGGGAAGGCAGGGGCCAGATCAAGAAAGTGGAGGATTGTTTGACAACTTCTTGGTGTCTAACCTTAGTCCCTCATGCTGCAGCATCTCGTCTGTGGTGGGGAGAAGAGAGGAGAAGTGATGGGTTGACTTGTTAGTCTCTTCCTCTGGGCCTGATGGTGGGGAAGGGGGGGTGGGGGCACTGGCAGCCAGTCCCTCACCCCCTCGTTTACTTGATTTTATCCAGTAATTTCTCTAACTACAAGGCTCGCTTCAGCATGCCAGGGAACACTGAAGGCTTGTGGTACAGGTAATCTGGGGTGCTGGGGGGTTGGCCTCCCTCCCCTGAAGGATGGGGGTTGCAGAGGAGACCCTACCTCTGACTCTTGCCCTTTGACCCCTCCAGCTGGGATGTGGGCCCAGCCCACATCATTTCCTTCTCCACGGAGGTATATTTCTTTCTCCATTACGGCCGCCACCTGGTAGAGAGACAGTTCCGCTGGCTGGAGAGCGACCTCCAGGTAAGCCGGGTGGAGGTCCCCTTTAGTTCATCCGTCTGCCTCTCTCCCCCGCCCCCACCCCTGCTCCTCACCCTGGGTCCTTCTCTCTAGAAAGCCAATAAGAATCGGGCCGTCCGGCCGTGGGTCATTACCATGGGTCACCGGCCCATGTACTGTTCCAACGCTGATCTGGATGACTGCACATGGCACGAAAGCAAGGTAAGGACCCTGCCCCTGGGGGGCCAGGAGGGGGTACTGAGAGCCAGGCAGGGGCAGCCTGGATCACCCCTCACCTCCTTGCTTGTCCTGTCAGGTCCGCAAAGGCCTCCTCGGCCATCGCTATGGATTGGAGGATCTTTTCTACAAATACGGTGAGTGACCCTGGGACCCCCAGCCCTGTGCCCCAAACCCTGGATTCCGGGGCCTGATGTCCACTTGCTCTGTCTTAGGGGTTGATCTGCAGATATGGGCTCACGAGCACTCGTATGAACGGCTGTGGCCAATTTATAACTACCAGGTAAGGCACAGGGAGGGCCAAGGGCCCAGGGCATCAGGGGACATCTGGTTGACCCCCTGGGCATGGCTTGATGTGACCTTCTTCCCTTTGTTCCCTCCTCCAGGTACTTAATGGCAGCAGAGAGAAGCCCTACACCAACCCTCGAGGACCTGTCCATATTATCACAGGATCTGCCGTGAGCAGGGCTGGGAAGGGTGCCTTGGCTTCTCTCCTCCGGCTATTTATCGAGGGCTGACCTATAACTATCTGGATGCCCCATGCTTTAGACATCTGAGGTCATTTAGCTTCCACCACTACCGTAGAGGTTAGGGACTCCAGTAGCATGCCCAGTGTACAGATGCGGAACAGAAGCTCAGAGGGGATAAAATACCTGCTCAAAGACATGACTGAATAAGTAGCAGAGGTGGGGGACTGGGGAGGCAGCCCAGGGTTCCAGGGGCAGACAGTTTATTATGATCATTTTAACTAAACTACAGACTTTATTCAGATTTCACCAGCTTTTTCACCGAGGTCCTTTTCCCACTCCAGGATCCCACACTGCATTTAGTTGTTGAATCTCCTTGTTCTCCTCCAAACTGTGCAAGTTCCTTAGTCTTTCCTTCCATCCTTTTGGAAATCACTGGTCAGTTATTTTGAAGAATGTCTCTTGATTTTGGTTTGGCTGATGTTTTCTCAAGATGAGATTCGGAAGCAATGTGTCTTTCTCTGTGCATCACATTGGGGGGTCCGTGGTATTATATATGTCTTAGGACTGGAGATGTTTATACTGATCACTTGGTTGAGGAGGTGCCTGCTGGATTTTTCCACTGCAGTTTCTGTAGTTCCCTTTTTAGTTAATAAATATCTGGAGGAGATACTTTTAGACTATGTAAATATCCTGTTTCTCCTCAAATTTTCACCCACTAATTTTAGAATTCATCAGTGCATCTTTCTGCACCACACTGTCGCTGTGGTATTCACATGGTGATTTTTTTATTCCCTTCATTCTTCCTATTTTTATTAGTCGGAATCCTCCTGGAAGGAAGAGTTGTCCCTTCTGCCCATTTATTTATCTGTTTGTTTGTTTATATCAATATGGGCTTATGGGTAATTTATTTTATTCTATGGGTTATAATCCAATATGGCTGCGATTCATTTTGTTGCTCAAAATGCTCCAGCTGTGGCCACCAGGAGCCCTTTTGGGCTGGCCCCGGAGCCCTTCTGACAGGCTCCATCCTTTGGTGAGCACTTTCTGACTTGCTGTCACTACAAGATACTCCACACTTGTCTTGGGTTTCCTGCCCCTCCCTGGGAATCAGCCACCTCTCCAAGGAGGGAGGGCCATTTTTTTTTTTACTTGATTTTTGCAAATTATTATTATCAAAGTAATAACCACTCATGGTAAAAGTTCAAATGGTACAGAGGGCATAAGGTGTAGACAGATGCCCACAATCCTTCATCCCACTGTCAGCTGTCACATCCTGGGTTGTGGATGGCATTTTAAACTGTTCTGTGCACATAGAAATGAAGACTAGAGGGAGATGTGCTACAGTATCACCACTGTAAAAACCACTTAGATCAAGTTTCGTACCTCGTGGTTCTTATCCTAGACTGCACGTTACAGGTTACCCGGGGAGCTTTTAAAATGCCTGGTGCCTGGGCCCCACCCTAGACCAAAACACCAGAATCTCTGCGGGCTGGCATCGGACACCCTGGGCAGCCACCACCGGAGCAGGAAATCAATTATTTTCAGCACCAGATGGCTTTTCATGCCCCTTGCCAGTCAGTCTCTGCCTCAGGCAACCACTTCTCTGACCTCTCTCAGCACAGATTAGTTTTTTCTTAAAATTTTTATGATACAAAGAATTTCCATATCCCCTTCACTTGGATTCCCCAAATGTGAACATTTCATCACATTTGTCTGGACTTTCTCTCTCTTCTTCTCTCTCTATATATATATGTATATGCACACATATATATATTACATATATACACACACACATATATTTTACCTGTCTATATAATATGTCTATATATCTCTTTATATAGAGAGATATCTCTATATATGGTATGTAAATTATACACTATCTCCCTATATGTTATATATATATTACATATACCATTGTAAACATATTACAACATTATAAACATTTTATTATTTTCTGATCCAATGGAGAGGAAGTTGTAGGCATGCTGTCCCTTTACCTCCAAACACCTCTTTCTGTATTTGCTAAGAAAGCAAGGGCGTTCTCTTACATCACGTCAGTATAATCATCAAATAATTCAATTGGTTCACACCGATCATATATTATTATCTCGTCTACAGACCTTATTCATATTCAGCCAATCGTCCCGTAGGATTCCTTTAAATCAAAACAAAGAACGTTTTTTCTGGTGCAGGATCTTCTCTAAGATCACGCGTCGTATTTAGGGTGCCGTGTCTCTTTAGCCTCCTTCAGTTGGAAACCTTTCCCAGTCTGCCTTCGTTTTCTGTGACCCTGACAGTTTTGAAGAGGACAGAGAAGTTGTTTTGCAGAAGATCCCTCATGTGGGTTTGTCTGCTGTGTGTGCGTGATGGGCTCGCAGTTACGCATTTGTGGTGGGAATGTGCAAGAGTGATGCTGTGTTCTCAGTGCATCCTCCTGAACACTGCACGAGATCTCCTTACCGTCCTTGAGCCTCAGTTTTCCCATCTGAACACGTGGTATCGATCTGTCCCATTACCGATGGCCTTCACTTGGATCCCCTGGTCAAGCCCTGACAGGTCTCTCCACCATAAAGTTCTTCTTTTCCACTTTCAAATGAACATGTGTCCATGGGAGACACTTTGGGTGATGCAAATATCCTGTTATTCCTCAAATTCACCTGCTAGTTTTACCTTCCAGCAATGATTCTAGCGTCAATCAGTTGTTATAATGATGGTGACTCTTTCTAGCTCCGTCATTCTCTCTGCCCTTACTGCCTGACTTTTTACTGCGAAGATGAGCACTCCCTCATCCCCCAGGCACTGATGTTTTTAAAAAGCTTTCCTTGAGGGTCTCCTTTGCAGCCAAGTTGAGACTCACCAATGTCTTTTATTCTGCAACTTGCTTTTCCCCTTAACAACACATCTTGGTCATCTCTCCGTATTGCCCTCTTTTGTGATGGCTGCGCTGTGATTAATTTAACTGACCCCCGCTGATGGGCATTTGGGTGGCTTCCAGTTCAGGGCTTTTATAGAAAATGCTATGGTGGACAGTCTTGTTGTACAGTGTGTGCACTTTTCTAGAAGTCAGAGACCTGGGGCCAGGGAAGCCTGTCTGGGTCAAAACACTCAGTTGTGAGTATTCCTGAAGCCAAGTCATCACTGAGTTTGTCCTCTGTGGGAGAGACAGGTACTGGCCCACAAGTCCTTCTGCTGCCCTGCGGGTCCTCCAGGGGCCCCCGCCCCGGGTCTGACTGCTTCCCCCGGCAGGGCTGTGAGGAGCAGCTGACCCCCTTCACCAGCCACCCGCGGCCCTGGAGCGCCGTGCGCGTGAAGGAGTATGGGTACACACGGCTGCACATCCTCAACGGGACTCACGTCCATTTCCAGCAGGTGTCCGATGACCAGGTCAGTGGGGGGAAATCCTGGCCCTGGTGTTCTGTTAAAAGTGAGGAGTCTGGAGTTGGGCTACCTGGGTTCGAATCCTGCCTCTGCCACTTACCAGCTGGATAACTTCAAGCAACCTATTTAACTTCTTTGAGGCTCAATGTTCCCATCTTTAAAATGGGAAACATAGTTTCTATCTCATAGGATGATATGGGGATTGCATGACTCATTACATACAGAGTGCTCAGAATAATATCTGGGACATATTAAATTCTACAAGTGTTTGTCATCGGGAGGTGGTGGGAGGCAGGTAAAGGGGAAATGATATGATGTGTGTGTGGAAGGGGTGGCTTAGGGTTAGATGGGCTCAAATAATAGTGACTCGTCTTTCTTTTTACCATTGTAATTTGAAAATGATAATAATTATGATTTATTGAACACCTGCTGTAATGCAGGCACTGGATTGGACAATTTACACTTACCAACACTTCAACAACCCTATGGGGCAGTTTTACTTTCCATTTTACAGATAAGGGGTGTGAGGCTCAGAGAGAGGAAGTAAGTCTCCCAGGGTCACACAGCTGAAGGGTGGCAGAGCAGGGAACTACCCCGAAGACCATGTTCTTTTCATTACAAATAACTCCGATTTATTGAGCAGCACATGTGCAGATACCAACGTTTGTGTGTCTTATCCCATTCAGTTCTCAAAACGCCCCTGAAAGGGTCATTCCATTCTTATCCACACTTTATAGAAGATGGAAATTAGGCCCAGAGACTCAGGTCACGTCTTTAAGGCTGCACTGGGTTTGTGCTCTAATGATAGTAGCCTATGCATTTATAGCCCTTGCCATGTGCCAGCCCCCCTTTTAAGCCCTTTACAAATAATATCTCATTTAATCCCCACAATGCCTATTACTATCAGTCCCATTTCTCAGATGAGGAAAACTGAGACTCAGAGAGCTCTAACAACTTCCCCAGGTCACACAGCCCATCTGAAGCAGAGCCAGGATTTGAACCCCGGTACTCGGTCCCAGGATCCGAGCTTTCAGCCTTGACTGCTTTCCCTGTTTTTGCCTCTCACAGGATGGGAAGATTGTGGACGACGTCTGGGTGGTGAGACCCCTGAAGGGCCGACTGATGTACCTCTAGGGATGGGGGCAGCTCTCATCAGAAACCCTGGACCTTGCCGCTTGGCTGTTTCCACCAGAGCTGCCCAGTCCTGGGTGGGGAGTCAGGGCAGGCCCCGCCTCCCCTGCCCTCCAGAAGCCCCATGTGGAGTGGACACGGCTCTGAGGCAGCTGGGAGCAGCTCTCCCCTCCAGGAGAGATGGGAGCCCTGGCTGGTTGTGGAGGGAGGGCAAGTGTGGACAGAGTGAAGCCAGTGAGTCTCAGGCAGGCACAGCCCTGCCCACCTGCATGGCCCTGACTGACAGCTCTGTGACTGTGGCTCTGCGGACCCCGCGTTCCTGCTGGGGACGCCCCCTGGCCTCCTCCTCCTCTGGCCACTTCTGAGGGGCGCCTGGACCAGCCTGGGGTCAGCCAGGCGGGCGCGGCCATCCTGACACCACGCGCCAGCACGTGGCGACCGAGGCTGTCAGCTCCCAGCCCAGCCCTCAGAACCCACCAGCGGCCTGGCTCCTGCTTCACTTGCCAAGGAACACTAACTAATGTCCCTCGGTGCCTCAGTTTCCCAGCCTGGCACTGTCTTATCTGGGAAAGCGGAAAGTGTTAGCTGTCCCACCTCCCAGCTAGGGCAGCTGACGAGCCTCATGGGATCACAGACCTGCTGTTTTGCTCCCTCCCTTCCTTTCCTCCTTCCTCTCATTCCCTTCTTCCTTTCATTCATTCCATCGTTATTTATTGAGCATCTGCCCTGTTCTTGGCACTGGAGAGACAGAGGTGAACAAGCCAGGCAGAGATCTTGGCCCTTGTGGAGCTGACATTCTAACTGGGAGCCAGGCAGCAAACAAGATAAATAAGTAAAAATGGTAACGGGTCAGTATTAAATGCAACAGAAAACCAGGGGTGGGGGTGGAGAGTGGGGAGCCATTGCAGTTTTCACCAGGGTGGTCAGGGAGACCTCATGGAGAGGGTGACGTTTCAGCTGAAGGAGGGAGGGGGAGAAAGTGAAAGCTGTGTGGACGGACATCTAGGGGACAAGCGGTCCCAGGCAGAGCGGAAGGCCAGTGCAAAGGCCCTGGGGGAGGAGTGTGCTGCTCTGCTCAGCGAGGAGGCTGGTGTGGCTGGAGCAGGGAGAGCAGAGGTGATGGTGGGGAAATGAAGGGGGGTGCAGATCTGCTGGGGCCCCATAGCCCCCAGGGAGGACTCTGTCTTTTACACTGAGTGAGATAGAGCCACCAGGGCTCTCAGAGGGGTGTCTCCCAATCTGACTCCGGTTCTCCTGGCCAAGACTGAGCTCCAGTCCCAGGGCCCAGGGCTTCCCTCCAGGGAGAGATTGTGTTCCCCACTCTGGGGGCTGACCTCAGCCCTATTCCTCCACTGTGCTGAGCTGTTTCAGCCACCTCTGATCTTGTTCCCATCCACCCCACCGTGGGCTCCAGGTGCTCGGGCCTCCTCACAGTTTCTCCGCAGCCCAGAAAGAGAAAGAGGCAGAGTGGCTTTCTCACTGCAGCGCTGCTGGTGCACTGGCCGTTCGCCCTGCTGGGAGGCCTCTCCCCAGTTTATCCCAGGGCTGGCACCTTCTGTCTCAGGTTGCAGCGCCAGTGTCCCCTCCTCAGAGGTCTTTCCCCGACGACCCCAGATAAAATAGCCTCATTTGCTCTTGGCCCCATCCCTGTTTTGCTTGAACAGCTCTTGGCATTCTACAGTTCTCTTACCGATTCATTAAGTTCCCCCACTGGACGGTGGTCAGTGAGGGTGGTGTCCAGGGCAAGGTTCATTCCTGGGTGTACAGCCTCCTCCACGAAGCCCTCCTGGACTCTTTCTCACACCTGGTTGGGGCCCCTGGGCATGGCCTCACCCCTACCCCCCATGCTCCCCGGGCTGTCGCTGTCTGGGGGTGGGACTGTCTCCTCCACTGGGCTGTCTGCCCCGGGAGGGTGGGGCCCAGGGCTGCACCCCAGCATTGCCCAGCACAAGGTAGATGCTTAATAAATATCTGTAGCCTTAATAAAGCCACCACATGCCAGGCTCTGGCCGGGCAACGCCAGGGCCAGCGGTGATTCAACCCCAGTCATGCTCCCTGGCTGCTCACCAGCAGGCAGGGAAACACAGTTACCCAACCAGGTGACGGGTACTGAGGGAATGTCACTGAGGATGGACCAAGGCTGTGATGTCACAGCAGAAGAGTCACCACAGGCTGTGGCCAGGGACCCGAGTGGGGTGCCCTGCATGGACATGTTCTGAACATGCCAGGAGGTGGGGTCCAAACAGGGCCGTGGCCTGGCTCTGGGACCAGAAAGAAATGGTTCGAATCCCAGCTCTGCCACTTCCAGTGTGACTATCGCCAGCCCTCTCTGAACCTCTGGTTCTTCATCTGTAACATAAGGATGGTACTACCTGGCGGGGTTGCCTTAGGGAATTAAACGAGCCTGAAAGCAACGTTGCTGTCTTTGACTCTTTTTCTCATGCTTCCCCATGCAGTTATCTAGTGAATTCTGTTAGCTGTGCCACTTCTTGGGCCTCCAAGGCTCCCACCCTGGTTCTGTCCACCCTTGTTTCCTGCCTGCTCTCTGGTCTCCCTGCTCCCCCGCTGCCTCCATAGTCCATCTCACACAAAATAAAAGGTGAGATCCTCTCTGAGGCCCACAGGGCCCCACCCAGCTGCACAGGGTCTGTCCCCCTCAGCTCCCTGCCCTCACCTCCCACCACCCACCCCCTCACTCCTTCTGCTCCCTCTGCTCCAGCCACACGGGCTTCCCAATTACATCAGGTTACCTCCCCTGTTTGCACCGGCTATGCCCTCGGCCTGGCATGCTGTTCCCCCAGGTGTCCCCATGGCTCCCTTCCCCTCCCTCCTTCAGGTATTTGCTCAGTTTCACCTCCTTGAGGCCTTTCCCAACAACCTTGTTTAAAACAGCTCCCCTGCCCCTCAATTTTCACCCCCCATACCTCCCATCCCCCTTCCCTGCT
>PVKY010007251.1:0-15101 GCA_004027775.1 Bradypus variegatus | reverse complement strand
ACAATCAGTAGACTAAGTAAAGGCAATTACTCCTGATAATGTGGATGAGACTCTTCCAATCAGTTGAAGGCCTTAAGGACAAAAGTGAGATTTCCCAGCTAAAAGAAATTTTACTTCAAGACTGGAGCATCAATTCCTGTCAGTTTCAGCTTTCTTGCCTGCTGTACAGATTTTGGACTTTGCTGCTCCCCTAATTGCATGAACCAACACTTAAAAATAAATCTCTCTCATACACACATGTACACACACATATACATATAGAGGAGATCTCTGTGTGACTTCCTCACAGAGTGCCCCTTGAGAGGGGCAGCATGTAATGGACCTAATGCCACAGAGCTGGATGGGGGAGCCCTTAGTGGTGGGAACAAGGGACTCAGCAAAGAGCTGCTTTTTTGATGGCTAAAGGCCAGAAGGGAACAAGAGCAGTTCAGTGGAGGCAGTGTAGACAGATGACAACCAGAAATCCACACTTCCCACCCCCTTTGCACATGCCCAACATCTGCTTCCTGGAACCTAGGCATATTCCAGATAATGGAGTGGGCCGAAGACCCAAACTGACTGAGCAAAATGGAAGCTGGAAATTGACATTAAATTCAGGGACAGAAAAATCAAGTCATATTCCTCCCAGCCACATTGTGAATTAAAAGGACATTTTTGAACAAAGCTGTCATCATAAATATTCTCACACTCTTTTTAAGGAAGAGTATTTCGGTGACAAACCAAAGACCTACAATTTTGTTTTCTTTTTTTCTTTTCTTTGGCATTAAAATATGTGTTTAAAGTTAGGGGTTAGAGTGATTTTTTGTGTGAATTTGTTATTATATGCCTCATGGGGTCCTTTTTAATTATTGTTTTGAGTTACATGTATTGAGTACCAGTTATGTGCCAACTTTTCTGCTTCAGGCTTTTAAATATATCAACTCATAGACTGAGAAATAGAGAACTCTCTCAATAAATAAATAAAGGGGCTCTACCCTTACACTGGGATCCATGATACAGGAACCACATGAGGATACACATAATAGTCCATTTTATTCAAATGTACTGGGTTTCCTGGCCAGTGAATGGGGGAAAACAATGAAAAGCATAAGTACCAAAAGATAAGAAACAAAATTGTCCTGATTTACAGATTATATGATTGATTCTATCAAAACTCTAAGAATCTACAAGGAATTATTAGAACAACAAGAGACTTCAACAAGATCTTGGATGAAAGATCAACATAAAAAAATCAACAGTATTCACATACACTAGCAATAATCAATTTTAAAGTATAATGGAAAAAATGATTCAAAAGCTAAGACCAAGACAATCCATAAGGTATGTGGTATCTCAAAAATACAAAAGAACTACATATAGAATATTATAAAATACTTTGAAATATATAAATGTAAACCTAGACATATACTGATATGCCATGCCCAAGGACAGGCAGACTCAATATCATAAATATGCAAATCCTCCAAATTACAAAAAAAAAAATCAATGCAGTTAGAAACAAAATCTCAACAATATTTTTCATAGACCTTGACAAACTGTCCCCAAAGCCATTTGCAAGAGTAAAGGTCCAAAAACAGCTAAGAAATTGTGAAAAACTAAAACAAGGGGGGAGAGATTTTCACTAGCAGATATCTAAGACATAAAACTGTAGTAATAAATAGGGTATGATATTGATACAGAGATAGATAAATATTTCAGTTGAAAAAAAGGTAGCCTAAAATTAGGTATGGTATAGGAAGCATTTAAAATCAGTGGCAAAAAAATATAAAATAGTTTGGGGAAAATTGTCTTTTCACATGGAAAAGAATGCATCCCTTTCTTTCAACAAACACAAAAATAAACTACTGATGGATTAAAAACCTAGATGTAAACAGCAAATCTTTGTAGCAAAATTTTTTATTTTGTTAGAAAAATATATCTTACATAAGCACAAATAACAGGAATATTAAAGAAATATCTGATATATTTAACTAGATTACAAATAAAACCATATCACAAAATACCATAAAGTAAAAAATCAAGCCACAAACTAGGAGAAGGCATTTGCAATTTATCTACTTGGTAGATGTTAGAATTTGGATTAAATCAAAAGCACCCACAAACCAAACAGGAAGGACAAGTAGCTCAATAGTCATGACAAAAGATACGAACAGGCAATTAATAGGAGAAAACCCAAATAGTCAATACACATATAGAAAGATCCTGTGCCTCATAATCATCAGATATTATTAAAACAACAAGAAAAATTTTCACTCATTTGATCAGAAAATCTTGAAAAAAATTATGACAATACTATTGATTTAGGGTTAGAGAAGTAGAAATGTGTACACTCTTGATTGGAGTACAAATTGGTAGAATCACTTTGGAGAATCATTGTGCATTACCTAATAAATTTGAAGACAAAATTACCCAGTAACTCCAATTCTGAATATATTCCCTTATTATACATATATCCACAAGGAAAACATGACAAGTATGTTCATCACATTGTTATATTTAACAGAAAAGATAAAAGGAAACAACTGAAAGGCCCCTTGATAGGAGAATGCACTAAATAAATTTTGATTGTTTACATAATTAATATAGTAATGTAGCTAAGACAAGTGATCTACACACACAACTGCATAAATCTTGTAAACAGTGCTGAGCAAAAAGTGAATTACAGAATATGTACATTCTGGTATCTAAATAAATCAAATGAATGGGAAATGATATGTTATTTTACATATACAGCTATGAGGAATTATACAGTAGTCTGATATGGATATAAACCAATTCAGCACAGAAGTTTCCTCTGGGGAGGAGGAGACTCGGACAGGGGCAAGAAACAATGGGGCTGCAACTTTATTTGCATTTTTTCTCTTTTCAAGGAAAAACAAAGCAAATACAAAAAATACATAAATATATATTATTTTGGATTAGGATATGTTTGCTGCATTATTTTAGTATTCATCTTTTGTCTTTTAAAACATTTTCAAGAACTAAACAATAAAATGAAAGGAGGGAATGAAACCTACATCTGCTTAGTTCCCTCACAGTACTGTGAATAAGAGCCAGTATTTGGGAAACATATGTAGATTATGACTAGCATGAGCCGAGATCTAACACATAAACTTACTGTGTCACAGTTTCATTCTGTTACTGAAATGTGAAGATACCCTCAGATCATCTATTTCCATCTACTCTCATAAAGAGTGAGGAAATGATGGGCTGGAGGATCTAATAAACTCAAAGTGATACAATTAACACCAGAGTCAGGATAAGATAAAGATCTCTCTTAATCCCCAGCTGGTTTTCCTGGCAGCTTTCATTCATTGAGGGTATTGTTCCTTCAAGTTGGGTGATATGGGCAGTTCAAGTGTCTAAAGAAATGTGCTGGATAGTAACTATCATTGTAAATCTGAGGTTTTAGTAGATATTACAACTAGATAGATTTTCAGCATGAGTGAACTGAAGGGACAGACAATTACTGCTACAGGGAACGTCAGAGATAAAGGCTTCCAACTGAAACTTTTGGAATGTGTGGGAAATAGGTGGCTAGAACAACATGTAAGATGAAATCAATACTGATAATTAAGGCTTGAAATATTAGGATTCTGCATGCGATATGGTAAGAAAAAAGTGATCAACAAATGATATTATTATCCTGACAGAAAGTTTACTCCAGCAGTGTAGGATGGTTTGAAGTAGGGAGAGAAAGGAAGCCAGAAAATCAGTCAGAAATTATCATTTTTACAAGAAAGTTGAGACAGTGGCAGTAATGGTGGGATAAGAAATGGGGGAATGGATAGAAAAGGCATTGGGGTGGCTGAATCCACAACTGCTTGGATATAACTGGAAAAAGGAAGAAAAGAACTCAGCAGTTTCTACTCTATGTGACTTGGAGAATAGAACTGCTCCAAATTGGAAAGTCAGTAGGAAAGGGCAGATGTAGGGAGAGGAGAATTAAAACAGTGTGGCACATCCTTCATTTAGGTTTCAGTGGACCATTCAAGTGGAAATAGCCCATAACCAGCTGTAATTGTGGATCTGAACTTCAATAGAGACATCAGGGTAGGTGATGCAGTACAGGATCAAGTTGAGTCAAAATAATATCTGAAATCATGGCAATAGAAGATAGAACAAGGAGTAAAATGATGGCAAAAAATTGTGTGTGTGTGTGTGTGTGTGTGTGTAGTAAAATGATGGCAAAATTGTGTATGTGTGTGCGTGTGTGTGTAGTAAGAGGTGGGGATGGGGAGGGTGTATAGGGAGAAGAATAGCCTAGGCTAAGAGATAGATCAGGAGCATTTACTGACATGACATCCAGGAAGGAGAGAATTCCAAGGAGAAAAGGTGACCAACCGTGAGGACCACTGCAGAGAGTAGCTTCCAGTGGTTATGCCAGAGTGCACTGCCAATGGTGTGGCTTTAGTTGGGTGACAGAGATGGAAGCTGGCGTCCACTGAGTTAGTTAGCAAGAGACTAGATGGTGAAGCACAAGATTTAAAGGTGGGGTCATTTTCCAAGGATTTGGGAGTGGAAACAGGTTGAAAGAAAAAGAACCTGAGAGGAGGCCCCCAAAAAGCTCTCTTTTGGTTGGTGAGAAGTAAGCACATTGTAAACACATGGAAAAGAGCCGTGTATTGTAAATATAAATGAAAAGGTTAAAGTTACTTCCAGAGGCAGATGATGATGGGATCCAAACACCAAAAGAGGATAAATAATTCCATAGAGGAAATAGTGAAATGAAGTAAAAGTTCAGTTTGTCTTTGAACCAGAGAAAACAAATCATCAAACAACCCTCTCTCCCATCCCAGCCTACACACTACAATCCCTCCTGTCTGGGGCAGTTTAAACTGATTCCACAGGAAGAATTTCCAAGTAGGATACTGAAAAAATACACACTGGTTTCTCTTTAAGATGAGAAATAGTGACTCTGAATAAAGGCATAACTAAATTAAAATTAAATTACATTTTGTATCATAAGAGTAAAACAGATTACTTTTCTAAATGCAATAATTAAGCAAAAAAAAAAACAAAAAACAAAAAACAAAACACTCTACACTTAGTTGAAATGAAACAATTAAAACCCCATTAGTTTATGTTACAACAAACCCAGCAGGCAAAACCAGAGATGGAAACCAATTTTATCATCTTAATTTGGTCACAATAACTCTGGCTAAGGATCTTATGAAATCCTTTCACAGGTGAAACATCAAATTTCCAGAAGGTATTCTTGTCTTTTTTAAAAAAATTATTTCTCCCTCTATTTTATAAAATAAATCTTGAGTATAAAATGTCTATGAATCGTTTACTAAGTTCCTAACCGCACCCTCCCCTGCCCCATTTCAGTTTCAGTTGATATTGGTAGTGATATGGGCAGTTCAAGTGTCTAAAGAAATGTGGTGGTGTGTAACTACTATGAAAAGCTTCCCGCAAACCAGGAAGGTAAATACCCTCTTCTGTGGGAACACATAATTGCCTTGTTGAATGCTCTTTAGGAGACGCAATGACCAGAAACTAGAAATTGAGTCATGAATAATAAGGTGGAGATGAGCTCTTTGCTAACTGCCCACGGCCAGGCTATAACTTCAAAATCGAATACCAGGGACCGAGCGCTGCGGCGCCGCGGAGCGGCCGTCATAACCCGAGGCTGAGCCGCCGCTAACCTCTGGAAGAGCCAGAAGTGAGGACCACTGGTTACGGAGCGCCGGGGCGGGACGCTCGCTCGTCCTTTAGTCTCATCATGTCTCCGGGCTCCATCGAGATTCCCCTCCGGGACACTGACGAGGTCATTGAACTTGACTTCGATCAGTTACTGGAGGGAGATGAAGTTATCAGTATTCTGAAACAGGAACACACACAACTGCACATATGGATTGCTTTAGCGCTGGAATACTACAAGCAAGGAAAAACAGAAGAGTTTGTAAAGTTGTTGGAAGCAGCACGTATAGATGGCAATTTGGACTATAGAGATCATGAAAAAGACCAGATAACTTGCTTGGATACATTGGCAGCCTACTATGTACAACAGGCTCGGAAGCAAAAGAAGAAGGACAATAAGAAGGATCGTATTACACAGGCAACCCTATTGTATACAATGGCTGATAAAATTATTATGTATGATCAGAACCATTTGTTGGGAAGAGCCTGCTTCTGCCTTCTTGAAGGTGACAAAATGGATCAAGCTGATGCATAGTTTCACTTTGTACTCAACCAGTCTCCAAATAATATTCCAGCCCTTCTTGGTAAAGCTTGCATAGGATTACAGAGGAGCTCTTGCTTACTATAAGAAAGCACTGCGTACTAACCCAGGATGTCCAGCGGAAGTTCGTTTAGCAATGGACCATTGCTTCGTGAAGCTTAACAAACTGGAAAAAGCTCATCTGGCATTTAGCAGAGCCCTAGAACTCAATTCCAAATGTGTGGGAGCATTAGTTGGACTAGCTGTTCTAGAACTCAACAATAAAGAGGCTGATTCCATCAAAAATGGTGTCCAGCTTCTTTCCAGAGCCTATACTATTGATTCTAGCAACCCTATGATATTGAACCACTTGGCAAACCACTTTTTCTTCAAAAAGGATTATAGTAAAGTCCAGCACTTGGCTCTCCATGCATTCCATAATACAGAAGTGGAAGCTATGCAGGCAGAAAGTTGCTATCAGCTGGCTAGATCATTCCACGTTCAGGAAGATTATGACCAAGCTTTCCAGTACTATTATCAGGCCACACAGTTTGCCTCACCCTCTTTTGTGCTGCCATTTTTTGGTTTGGGACAAATGCATATTTATCGAGGTGACAAAGAAAATGCATCTCAGTGCTTTGAGAAAGTTTTGAAAGCTTATCCTAATAATTATGAAACTATGAAAATTCTTGGCTCACTCTACGCTGCCTCAGAAGATCAAGAAAAATGAAATATTGCCAAGGGCCATTTGAAGAAGGTCATGGAACAGTATCCTGAAGATGTTGAAGCTTGGATTGAATTGGTGCAAATCTTAGAGCAGACTGACATACAGGGTGCCCTTTCAGCCTATGGAACAGCAACACGAATCCTTCAGGAGAAGGTACAGGCCGACATACCCCCAGAGATTCTGAATAATGTGGGTGCCCTCCATTTTAGACTTGGAAACCTAGGGGAGGCAAAGAAATATTTTTTGGCATCATTGGATCATGCAGAGGTGGAAGCTGAGCATGATGAACATTATTATAATGCCATTTCTGTTACAACATCTTACAATTTAGCAAGACTGTATGAGGCAATGTGTGAATTCCATGAAGCAGAAAAACTATATAAAAACATTTTACGGGAACATCCAAATTATGTTGACTGCTATCTGTGCCTCGGAGCCATGGCCAGAGATAAAGGAAACTTTTATGAGGCTTCAGATTGGTTTAAAGAGGCTCTTCAGATTAATCAGGATCACCCAGATGCTTGGTCTTTGATTGGTAATCTTCATTTGGCTAAACAAGAATGGGGTCCAGGTCAGAAGAAATTTGAGAGGATATTAAAACAACCATCCACGCAGACTGACACTTACTCTATGCTAGCCCTTGGCAATGAGTGGCTCCAAACTTTGCATTAGCCCACCCGAGACTGAGAAAAGGAAAAGCGTCATCAAGATCATGCTTTGGCCATCTACAAACAAGTACTCAGAAATGATGCAAAGAATCTGTATGCTGCTAATGGCATAGGAGCTGTGTTGGCCCACAAAGGATATTTCCATGAAGCTTGTGATGTATTTGCTCAAGTAAGAGAAGCAACAGAAGATATCAGTGATGTGTGGTTGAACTTAGCACACATCTATCTGGAGCAAAAGCAGTATATCAGGGCTGTTCAGATGTATGAAAACTGTCTCAGAAAATTCTATAAACACCAGAACACTGAAGTTGTGCTCTATTTGGCCCAGGCCCTCTTCAAGTGTGGCAAGTTACAGGAATGCAAACAGACTTTGCTGAAGGCTAGACATGTGGCACCCAGTGATGCAGTTCTTAGGTTTAACATTGCCTTGGTGCTGCAAAGATTAGCTACCTCTGTCCTGAAAGATGAAAAGAGTAATCTGTAAGAAGTACTTAATGCTGTGAAAGAATTGGAACTTGCACATAGATACTTCAGTTACCTGAGTAAAGTGGGAGATAAAATGAGATTACTGAGCCAGGCCCAGTACCATGTGGCCCGGGCACGCAAACAAGATGAAGAAGAACGGGAGTTGTGGGCCAAACAAGAACAAGAAAAAGAACTATTAAGGCAGAAACTTCTTAAAGAACAGGAAGAGAAGCGTCTCTGAGAAAAGGAAGGGCAGAAGAAACTTCTGGAACAGCAGGCCCAGTACGTGGAGAAAACCAAAAATTTTCTTATGTTTACCGGTGAGACTGAAGCAACAAAAGAGAAACAAAGAGGTGGCAGCGGGCGGTGTTCTAAGGAGGGAGGAGAGTTTGATGAATTTGTCAGTGATGACGACCTGCCTATGTCCAAAAAGAAGAGGAGGAGGAAGGGCAGTGGTAGTGAACAAGAAGGTGAAGAAGAGGAGGGTGGTGAGAGAAAGAAGAAAAAGAGAAGAAGACCTTCAAAGGGAGAAGAAGGATCTGATGATGATGAAACAGAAAATGGCCCGAAACCTAAAAAGTGTCATCCACCAAAAGCAGAGAAGAAAAAGGCTCCCAAGCCAGAACGTCTGCCTCCTTCAATGAAGGGAAAAAGAAAATCAAAAGCCATAATATCATCAAATGATGATTCTTCGGATGAGGATAAAACTTAAAATTGCTGATGAAGGACACCCCAGGAACAGCAATAGCAACAGCGACTCAGCCGAGGGTGAACCACGGAAGACACGTGCCTCGTCAGAGAGTGATTCTGATGAGAAGCAGCATGGGTCTGGCAGGAGGCCGGCAGCCCCCAGAGGCCCCGAAGACAGCGGTCAGATGAGGATTCAGACAGTGACCAGCCATCCAGAAAGAGAAGGCCCTCAGGTTCCGAACAGTCTGACAATGAATCTGTGCAGTCAGGAAGAAGCCGCTCAGTAGGTTCCGAGAACGAGTCTCGCCCAGCTTCTCCAAGTGCCGATTCTGGTCGAGATTCAGAGAGAGGATCGGATAATGAGGGTTCGGGCCAAGGCTCTGGAAATGAATCAGAGCCAGAGGGATCCAACAATGAGGCCTCAGATTGGTGCTCAGAACATGGATCAGATGATAGCAACTAGTTTTATTTTATAAATATGCTTCTTCTCTGGAGGAAACTTTTTTAATATGTGAAAGCTGTGATAAAAATGGTTCAGATGTTTAGTTAAACAGTGGTGAAATTTTTCCTAAGCCAGTTTTTTTTCCCAATCTGTTTGTATATTACTAAGCCCCAAGAGACATTTCCTGTGCTAGATTCCAATATGCGAGTCTCTTATGCAAATAAGACTATTCTTCATTGTGGTACCTCCACCTATCATGTGAAAACTGCAGTAAAAATAAACCCAGATGCTTAATCATTCCTAAAAAAAAAAAACGAATACCCTCAGCCGAGTGTGTAAAGTTCTATTAACACAAAACTACTGGCTTCCCTTCTTCCCACCAACCTTGTAATAATGTTATGTGTCCCAACAATTATTCAATAATCTTTTTACAACAGGGTGCTCTTCAAGCATAGTCTAATGTGATATTTGGCCAATGGACCAAATATCATTGAAAATGCCCTCCCATAGTCAAAAGTCCATCGATGTCAGAAGTTGACTGTTAGGCAGAACTCCCCCCCCCAACGTACACCAAACTACCTCTAGCAAATATTCCAAGAAGTTCCCCACACCCACAACAAACACCCATGTCTGTCTGCATGGAGCCCACTCTCAGCTGACCTGATGGTTTGAGCAAGAAAAATATTTTCCATAACGTAATAATCTCCCTGCTTAAACTCCAGACCTTGAACAAACCAATTCCCTGGCATCAACTCCTCAATTCTCTGTCTTACCTGCCAACAATTATTTCCCCAACTCCCCTCCCAAAAGCCATGAAATTACACTCCAGCCTTTGTTCAGGGCAGTCACCATTTTTTAGGCTGCAGCCCACCTGCTCATGGCCACACAATAAAACTTTTCCCGTTTGAGTTTTGGTCTCTTCTCTTACTGGTCAAAAAACCTAACACTGACCATACTAGGTTTCATCTTGGAGCCATGAAAAAGGAGACACTAATTCAGGGGAGATGGTTTAAGATCTTTCCTGCAGAAGATACTAGAAGTTATTTGTGTGTCTCATTATTATCTTTTAAAGTTTTAAAATTCTCATTATAAAGGTAACACAGATATGTAAAACAAAACAAAGCAAACAGAAAACATTGCCCATGGTGCCTTATATGCCTGAAGATACAGGGCAAGCTTCACAGTGCCTGCTGGTCCCCAAGCCACAGCCTTGTTGAGCCTAAACCTTTTCAAGTAGAAATTCAAGGCTGTGCTGATGGTAACATTTTCTCCTGTCAACTCTTGGGCTGGTTTCTCATGTTAACCATTATGGTATCCCAAATGGGGCAATAGTACATTGTCTTTATATCTAATAGCTTCCACTGTTTCCTTCCATGATGTTTTGGCCTTGAAACTATGGTTCCTGATTTCTTCACTTACCATCTATATAAATATGGGAAAGACATTGAAATGTTTTACGCCTCAGTTTTCTCATCTATGAAATGAAGATAAATCCTTCTTGGGTTATTCTGAGGATGAAATCATACAGATTGTGCAAAGCCCTTGACTCCCCATGAGAGCTCAAATAGTGTCAGTTATCATTAATAGCACACTAAGGGATCACTGCACCCATAAACATGCCTTGATATATACACAGCTTAACACTTGTGCATAGTATGCTACAACGTTTTCCTTTTTTGTTTCTTCAGGATCTGGCTCAATGCCCACCTTCTGTGTCTTCTGTGGCCCCTGTTGGCAAAATTTAGGGATTGCAACTAAATAGCCCCCTAAACTTCAGTCCCTAACTCTGCCCTTTAGGTTTGCTGATCCCTATTTTGGGCAAGACAAAACTTCCCTGCTTTAACTGGACTGTACTTCCTTGACTTTCCCCATTATGGCAAGACTGGTGTCCTGAGTGCAGTGTGAATCTTGTCCCTCCCTTGAACCAACTTCCAGGCTCACCAAAAATAATGAAGGCACAAACAATCAGGACTACATATTCTGAGGAGGAGGGAATTCTTTGGGTTGCTTTGCTCATGGAGGTGGTGAGACCTTGTACTGGCAAACAGTTGGCAAGGAGAAGTTTCAGCACAAGCACAGAATCAAGATTTAAGGGGCAGTGACTAAACCAAGCTTGTTGGAATAGAGCACTCAGGGTGGGCTGGGAAGGGAGGCTGGGCTGTGACGTACTACTTTGTCCTTATATGTGATTCTGCACAGTGTGACAAGAACCCTGCTGAAAAAAGAAAAATAAAACCCACGGGTGCATTCTGCTCTTTTCCTTCACGTATACACATGAAGTAATGCTTATGAAAGTACTTTATATATTGGAAAGTACCACATAATTTTTATTAGTGCTGTTGTTATCATCCCAAAGATTCTCTGCTACTTGGAAGGCAAGAGCAGCTCAAGTCCCATCTGTCACAACTTCTGGCTATCTAAAGTCCTCACTGATCTCTGCTTCTCCCCGGGTACCCCTCCCTGAGGCTCAACCCATACTTCCTCTTCTTTATGCTTCCTCTCCATCTGAAAGTTGGTCAGCGGCTCTGCTCACAGCTAACTCAAAAGGAGCTGGTAGACTCCCTGAAATTTAAGGTGTATTGTTTTAAAGATTTTATGCTGTATTTCCCAAATCACATTATGTAGGCTCCTCAAGACCAGAGCCTTTCTTTTAGTTTATTTGAATCTCTAATGACTAGCAGAGTATCTGACTCACAGTTAGTAACCAATAGAAGTTTGTTAATTGATTTGTATTTATGTATTCTTGGTCAGCAATCAACATTTCTGCTTTTCAGCTATTTTTAAAAAACAAACTCATTGAAATGCATTACCCAGATTTTAATTATAACAATATGTTTTCATGTTTTAGTTTCACTTTGTAATCAGAAGTTTAATTACAGAATTTGTATTTTTGTTTATAAGCTCAACATCTGCTTCTACATACAGATAATGGCAAATCCCTCAATCTAATGTGAAAAATAAATTATTAAGTTTAACTTTCAAAATTTTAATTCTTGATGAATAAATTCTCTGCCTTCTTTAATTCAAGCCACCATTACTTAATTGCTTTGTTTTGCTTCTAGTTACGATAATGCAAAACTATGATTATATATTTATAATTATTTATTGTTATGCTAATGATGAATGAAATCAGCATTTATTGTAGTAAATGGCATAAACTTTAAAATATTTTTATTCAAACTGGATTTGTGAACCAATATATAAACCAATTCTTCCATCAAAAAACACTTCTATATTCAATCATTGCACAAAAGTGCTTCTTACTATTTTTACCAATCAATGTTAGAATAGTCTGACGATAAGATATAGAAGATCTGATTATAGTTAATGGGTGTCATGCTTCTTTGCTTGCTTAGGACAGTCCCAATTTATGCCTGCTATCTGGATGTAATGATTAATACTGCCCTGTTCCTCTCAAAAGTTTCTTAGTTTGGATGCTATGCTTTCTTACTATCCTACTTACACTCCCAATTGTAAACAACCCTGTGTGACTCTGTGTAAGTTAATTAATGTTTATTGGGCTCAATCCCCATTTTTAAAAGAAGGAGGTTGACCTACGTGATACTTTAGGTGTGTTCAGCTTTGTTGTTTTGACTTGTAGAGAAAGCACTGGCAGGTCTAAAGGGTGAGGCTCCTTATAGTTCACAGGAGAGCAAGCTTTGTCAAAGAAATTCACAGGAAAGCTTCCTTAGAACAGTTCCTTAAAATAAAACAAAAATCCACAAGCTGTTCTCTGATTAGATTTCTGGAATGTTGATATTTGCTAAGCTCCATATGACTCATTCCCTCTTGTAAAAGCTTGTTAGGAATGACAAAGCCTCTCAACAACCGCCTTTGTTCTATAGAGGTCTTTAAGTTTAACCAACTTTCTCTCTTCTGTGGGTAAGAGTTTGGAAGGTAGACAGCTGGGCAAAAGCAAAAAGGGAAGATATGAACTAATAGTGAAACTGGTAAAGGAATAACTGGAGATACATTACTAACGAGGTGCCATGGGTGAGAAGCCACTGTGGGCAGGGACTGCTGGCTGCCTGGGTGAGGGCCTGTAACTTGCAGGAGAAGTCAGTGTGTTATGGATACAGCCGTTAGATGAGGACAACCTGCGTTTTCAGAGTATTTGAGATTTCAAAAATATCAAAAGGAATCTATTAACTATTTTCAATACTTTGAAAGTCCACATGGAAATTATCTACCTATACTACTATCTAGCTTTTATTAGCTTATCCAAACCTTCAGATTCCTGTGCTTTCAGCCAGAATGATGTGAAATCATTGTGATAATAATGGAACATGAACCATAACCAGAGAGAAGTAAGCCTAGTTAAGGCAGCTTTATAATAGAAAATCCACTGATCCTTTTGTTCATTTTTGGTAAGAAACTTTTAGCTTTTGTAGTCAGAGGCTGCTGCAGTCTGGGTATTTACATGTAACATTGAGATTTTATGAGGAGGATAAAAGGCTTTGTTGAAAATAACTGGAAGCACCTTGCCATTAGAATGATACAGACTTTGCTTCATTGTATGAAATGTACCCAAAGATTAAATAAAGTGCATTATGATGTCAGAGAGTAATTTTCTTCTTTATGGTGTGTTACATAATTACCCCTCACTGGATGGCTAAGGAAATTGCTCAGGATTGGATGCTATTCCTTCCACAGAGACAAAATCCTCTTGTGTGTGCTGTTTTGTCTTACCCATTGCCATCTCTGCTGCAATACTTGCTTCTTGTTTCAGGGATTTTACTGCTAGCATTTGAGAGTTCTTGGATACTGCTAATGCTTTCTCAAGATGCAGTTGCTGTATACAGATTCCTTTTTGTACAGGTTTCCATACAACATGCTCTGACATCCTGGATGCCAATTTTACTAGTTGCAGAGATGAGGTATTTCTTGAATAGTAAATCTGACAAAGTAGAAGGAGGCACTGAGCAGGTTGTGGCAAATAATGGCTGGGTGCAGCAGAGCAAGTTTAGAGCCAGCCTTGAAAGACAGGCAGAGCTGAGGTTTGAACTGGTAGGAGGGAGGGTTCCAGCAGAGGTTTGTGATTAGATGAGTGAAAAATAAATGAGCCCTAAATTGCATTAGAGTATTTTAATTTTGGGGGGCCTTAAACTTAACATCATATTTAAAGCTCATAAAGGGACTTTTATTTAAGCACCTGACTCCAGAAAGATGAGTGTTTTCCAAGTGGTGTTCTGCAGAACTCTATTGCAGAAGATACTAATAGGAAATGCCAGAGGAAATAGTTCTTATCATGAAATAAGTTTGGATAATTGCCTCTTAAATTGTCCTCTTTGTGATTGATTGCACATTAGCATATTGAAGAATCTGAGAACGTCTACAGTGAAGAAATCTATGTAATTTTGCTTGCTGCATAACCTTTCAGACTTATTGGGGAACAAAACCTGTGCTCATGCATGTGTGTGCCATAGCACACTTATTAACATCCTGCAAAATTTGCTCCACAGGCTGTCTGTTCAGGAAAAACAATGTAATTCAGTATAAATGCCTTTTTAATATTTCAAAAATTTGGAAAGAGATGAAATATGTGTTAGATTTGTATGATATATCATGGACTGTGTTTTCTATATATTATTTATTTATTCCTGGAAAAAGACAGATAGTGATTGATAGAGTGACATTCTTTTCTCTAGCCCACAAAGATCTCCCTGTTTTAACATAACCTTTCTGCTTTTCATAAACTTATGGAAAAACTGATCCATAGCCCTTTTATAAAAACTCACTACAACAGGAGTGAGAACACTTATAATTAATTACATCCCTTAACTTTATCTCTTACTATTTTGTTATTGAATCTTGAGTTACTTCAGTCACCTTTTCTTAAACTTGCACTAGTTTCCTTTCTTGTAATTACTCTAGGGCAGCTTTGAAGTTCATCAGGAAAAAGAAACAAAGAGAAAAACAGAGGTACTTTTTGTACCTTCCTAG
>PVKY010007250.1:0-15111 GCA_004027775.1 Bradypus variegatus | reverse complement strand
CCCTCAGCTGCAGTCATGTAGCCTCTCCAAACCTCAGTTTCCCCCTCTGCACATGGGGAAGGTGCTCTCTCCTGCCCAAGGCAGTCGTGACCTACCTGCGTCCAGCAGTGGGGAGTGCTTGGCAGTTACCCTCCACCTCTAGCTCTGAGAGTGGCCGATGTTATCCAAAGGACGGCAGGGTCAGCAGGTTTTTATCTGTACTGCACACCTGGGGGCTGGGCCAGCTTACCCCCAAGGGTGTCCTGCACTGTGCCTTTCCCTGCACCGTGGCAGCTTGCCCGAGGCTGGCCCTCCGAGTTCGAGTGGCGCGGCAGGCCCCCTCCCTGGCACTGCCAGGCAGCCCCGCCCCACATGCCGGGAGAAGAGTTTGTGGCCATTCCCTCTCGGTCCTTTAAACCCATGGTGCAGCCCCTCTTGGCAAAAGGTCCAAAGGTTTTCAGTGTGATCATGAGAGGCAAAAAAAAAAAAAAAGCAAAAAACCCTAACTACCTTGTTACCCCTGTTTAGAAGATTCTGGTCCTGAAGGGCTTTTCTTACCCCACCCCAACCTCCCTAGAACACGCCTCTCCTCAGGTCCAGACTTGACTCCCATTTTGACCTGTTCTCAGGATTTCCTAGTGGAGATGGTCTCAGACACCATCAGTCACCCCCTCACCTCCAGTGTTGAGTGAGTGTGTGAGAGAGCACATGACAGCCTGTGCATGCGTGGGTCCCGGGTGGGCTGTCCAAGGGGGCAGGATCGGGACTCCTAGGGTTCTAGCTCACTCACTGCCTCCAGGGAGGTGGGTGCAGGGGTCTTTAGTCACAGCCACCAGGAGCTCCCATCTTTGTTGCGTGGAAAGGTTGTGCCTTACTTTTTTCACTTGACAATGTAATTTGGAGATCATTTCATATTTGCACAAATAGAGCTGATTTTTACCCCTGGCTGCATAGAACTCTTTTGTATGGATAGATCAGAATTTATTTAGTCAGTCGCCTCTTGATGGACGCCTAGGTTGTTTCCAGTCTTTTGCTGTTGCAAATATGGCACCATCGGTAACCTTGTGCATAAGCCATTGACATGCGTGAGAGTGCCTGTGGGATAGATTCCTGGAGCTGGATTTGCCAGGTCCGAGGGTGTGTACGCTTGTAATTTTGGTTGCTGAATTGCCTGCCCTAGAGCTGGTATGGATGACCATGTCCACCTTGGGATTTTGGCAAGGATTGCTTTCTGGCAGGGAAATCAGAATGCCTGGGGGAAGCACTGGCCCAGGGGCATCCTGGTTTCCTGGGGCTGGGTGGGGTCCCCCTGCAGCCTCATTCTGTTTCCCAGCCCGTGTAAGCAGGCGCATGTTTCCACCCCTGCAGGTTCTCCACCAAGTCCTGGCTGTCGCAGGTCTGCCACGTGTGTCAGAAGAGCATGATGTTTGGAGTGAAGTGCAAACACTGCAGGTGATGGGCAGAGGGCAGAGGTGGGGGGCACCCACAACTATTTTGGGTCAGTCCTATTACTTTATTCTTGGCCTTAAAAAAATTCCTCAAAATTCAAAGGAATTCTCCTAAACCTGCTCTTCCTAGTCCCATTCGACATACCAGGGAGTGATCGTTGTTCTCTGGGAGATTAAGGAAGCATCAAGCAAGGCACTCCTGGAATAAAGGGATATTTGAGATGGGCTTTGAAGGATGAATAGAAGTTCACCTGGTGGACCAAGGGTGACAGAAAATTCTAGACCAAGGGAGCATCTTGTGGAAAAAGCAGGGAGGAATATGAGGACTGCTCTGGGAACTGTAAGGTTTTCTGTGGTTTAGCCTTGCATTTTGGCACACAAGGGGTGAGAAATGGGGCCAGGCAACTGTGAAAGCAGAGACTGACTCATGCTGTGTTTACAGAAGATGAGAGTGAGGTAAGAATGTAGATTCCATACAGTCTAACTTTTTTCCTTCATACCAGTGTGATTCCCAGTAGGAAAGTAGGGCAAGATGAGGGAACACTGTGGGATGAGCAGAGGTTGGAGACACATCCAGCTGCCCCCTCTTTACACAGGGCGGACCTGGAGTCACTTTCCCAGCCTGCATTGCCCTTGAATTGCTGTGGAACCCAGGGCAAGACACTTGCCCTTTCTGTGCCTCATTCTTGCCATTTGTAGATCTGAGAAGATTCCAGACCTCTTTGCCCATTGGGATAGCTCAGAGAACCTGAACTAAGTGTGTATGAAAGCATCTGGGCTCCAATAAGAATTTAGGGGTGGTGCTTGTGTTCCCAAAAATGTGTGTGTCGGTTGGACCAATTATATTTTCCTGATGATTCTCCTGATCACCAAGGAGATGCTGGAGCTTTCTCTCTGGCCTCATTCTGCTGTGGCTCCTGGTCCTTTGGCTTTAAATTGGGGCTCGCCAGCTCCCTTCCAGGTGGAGAGCACTTGACGACCGGTGAGCCTCATGCGGAGATGCGACTGCAGTGAGAGGTTGGCTGGGCACTGCCAGCCCATCTTACAGAATGGAACACTGAGTGCAGGCAGGGCCAAAACAAGAACCCACATCTTTAACTCCTGGTCCAGTGTTGATCTGCAGACCACTGGCCTCCATGCTTGAAGTTAGCCGCAGGGCTGCCTGTCAAGGAACCCATCACATCCTTTTGGTGATACAAACGGTCGCCTTCTAATACACTCTTCTTGTAAATTCAGTTTGCCTTGAGCTTTTTGAATGTGGGTGGACAGTCTCCTTTTCTTCAGAAAAGAGAAACAGATGCCTGAGACCAGTTAAAATGGGGACCTTAATGCCCACTTGGTTGTGAGGCTGGGTGAGAAGGGGTAAACACACAGCAGGAATGTGGTACCTGCTCAGACACAGCAGCTGTTGGTACTGTTGACATCAGTTGAGAAATGTGTGGACATGGGTGAATGTTAACTGTAGCTGCCCAGGTGGTGCCTCCCATACCGTGTGTGTGCCAGGAGCTCCTGTGTGTGTCAGGAGCCCCTGTGTGTGTCGGGAGCCCCTGCATGGCTCTCTGTGCACTAACTTTGCCTCCTTCATCAGGTTGAAGTGTCACAACAAGTGTACAAAAGAAGCCCCTGCCTGTAGAATATCCTTCCTACCAAGTGAGTTTTCTGTTTTTTCTCTCCTCTGCCTTCTGACTGGGGGGTAAATCTTTCCTTAGCTTGATCTCTTTCCTGCTGATTTTCCTGCCTTTTTAAACAGTATCTAGGCTCCGGAGGACGGAATCTGTCCCTTCGGACATCAACAACCCTGTGGATAGAGCAGCCGAACCCCATTTTGGAACCCTCCCCAAAGCACTGACAAAGAAGGTATGCTTGGTGACGGGCCCAACTGTTTGCCACTTCTGCTGGGGAAAAACCCACCCAAAATCCCTTCTACAAAGCATCCCAATGTAGAGGTTCCACAGGGAGGAAGTAGGACCCCATGACTCAGGGGTTGTTGCCATAGGGGCCTTTGGTTGTCACTCCTGTAGCCACATTTAGGCCTTGGGTTTTT
Organism: Bradypus variegatus; assembly: GCA_004027775.1. NCBI lineage: Eukaryota > Metazoa > Chordata > Mammalia > Pilosa > Bradypodidae > Bradypus > Bradypus variegatus. The sequence goes on along the minus strand of PVKY010007250.1, from coordinate 11,640 downwards.
ATCCAAACTAGTTTTGTGGCCATGGTGGTCCCTCCAGCTTCCTCTGAGCTAACAGTCCCTGACACTTGCTCTGTGCCAGGGGCTTTCTCCACATGGTATTTCATTGGACTCTCACGAGGGTTCTGAAAGGCCCATCCTGATACTGCCTCCATTTTACAGAGGGGAAAACTGAGCACAGGGTCCCCCCAGGTGAGAGGCAGGCCAGGGCCCTGGGCTGCAGCAAACTCACCTTCAGCTCTTCATCAGAGCAGAGCTGATGGCCTTTGGGCAAGACTCTGCTGCCATTTTAGGGGTGCCCAAAAGAAACACATCAACTTGCATTTCTTTACGTGGACTGGGGTCGGGCGCCTCTGCTCTCGCAGATCGGTGCCTGCTGCGGCTGGCAGGTTCTCAGAAGGCCCATGGCCTCCAGGAAGGTCTGTGTGCCCTGGCTGGTGACAGAGCACTCTGTCCTGGTGGCGACGCAGCTGGGTGCTGCCCCCACACGAAGTGCTCCTCCAAGGAGCACTGGTGTTTGTACGGGTGTTGGGTCCCACCCTCAGCCCAGGGAGCTGGCTTAGCTGGTGCTGCCTCCCGCTAAGGAAGCAGGTGACTGGCTGCTCCACAGCCAGCCTTTGGTGGCACCTGTGTGAGCAGCCATGGCAGAGGTGCCAGCAGAACTGGGCAGCTTCGGGGCAGCTCTGGGAGGCCCCAAGGCCACCTCCTTGTTGTCAGAGGGAGGCCCAGCCACTGCCGACCTGACCTTCCCTCAGGGACCCACCTCGCGCCTTCTCTCCTGCCCCTCTCTCCCGGTTGTCACCTTCACCCTCTGACGGGGGCCTCCCACCAGGAATGTGGGGCAGAGAGGAAAAATGACAGGACTGCAGCCCTGGATTCACGTCCTGACCACTGCCCTTTCTTCTGTGATCTGGAGTGAGTTACTTCACCTCTCTGAGCCTCCGTTTCCTGTTCTGCAGTGGGGTTGCCAGTGCTTTCTTCTCAGGGAGTGGAGGGGTCACAGGATGACATTTGCAAGTGTGCTCGTAGGGAGCAAAACCCTTCAGCCAAATGGCATTTGTTTTCTGGCAACAGGCCCAGCTCCTCAGCGGGGACACCAGGCTCTCCCCGATCCCTCGCTCGTTTCCAACGTGATTACTGCACCTGCCTCCCTTCCGGCCACACCCAGCACACCTGTACACGCTCCACACGCTCCCTGGCTTAGCTCGTCTCTGCTCCTGATTGGCACATTTACTCCTGCCTTTCCACCCACCTGGACACCCCCTCAGCCCCCGGCACCTCCCCCCACCCCAGTGAGCCCTTCTGCACACAGCTGCCTGGCCCTTAAGATGACACAGTTCTGGGGGTGCCCCTGACTCATGGGGGTGCCGTGCCTTCCCTGGTAGCCCCTCATGTCTCAGAGAGCAGCAGCTGAATGGAGTTGCTCCAGTATCCCTATTTATGTAATTATAATACAAGCTAACATTTATTGGGTTCTCAGTGGGTGCCAGTTTTATGCCAAGGGCTGTCTATTTAGTCCATTTACCTCACAAGGGCCTGCCTGTCTCTCTGACCTCTTCTCCAGCTGCCCGCCCCCTCCAGCCACCCTGTCCCCCTGCCCATCCCCTCCCCAGCTACTCTCCCCCCACTCCACAGGCTCTTCCCCTTCCCGCCTTGGGGCTTCTGTGCTCACTGTTCCCACTGCCTGAGCGCCCCTTCCCAGGTATCTGACCGAGCTCACCTCCTCAGGACATTCAGGCCTCTGCTCAGTGTCACCTCCTCAGGGAGGCCGTGCTTGGACAGGGTCTAAAAAAGTGGATCTGACTCCTTCTCCACTGTGGCCCCACACAGGCACCGGCTCGTCCCTGGACAGTGAGGCCCAGTGCATCGGCTTTGGTGGGTCGTGGAGTCCTCTGTGCACACCAGGGCTTTTAGGGCCTACAGAAAAGAAACCTGTCGAACTTAGCATTTGACCCAACTTGCCCAAACCCTTTTGACCAAGGCATTCCTCCCCACTGCCTGAGGAATTAGTGTTGGGCCCAGGACACACTGCTGGCCCAGGCTCCCACTCAGTGTCAAGTCCCTGGAGCCCGTGCTCTGTGGTCCCTTGGCCTTCCCAGGCCCCACAGCACTGGGTGGTTGCAGCTAGCAGGTCCACACAGAGTGGTGCAAGCCCGTATTAGGTGCCAGCTGTGTACACACACCCTCACTGCTGTTAAGCTGCTAATCCACACATTTTCCTCCGGCATCAGTGTTAGTGTTTTCATTTTATGGTTGAGGAAATGGATGCTCAGAGAAGTGAAGGAAGAAGTTGCCCCAAGTCCCCCAGCCAAGAGGTGGTAGAAAGTGTGTAAAAATTCCAGTCCATGCCCCTCCAAACCCAGTGCTGTTTCTGCTAAACCACAGTGGGAGAAGTTTGTGCCTGGAGCCTGCCTCCCTGCCCTTGACTCCTGTCCCCGCCAGTTTGTCCATTTCTAGTGCAGCAACCCCCCTTTGCCCCTAGTGGCTGGCTGACATCTCCTCTTCCAGGGGCTTGCCCTCAGCCGTCACATGTCAGAGCTGTCACAGGGGAGCTCAGCTGTGCTGGGGGGATCCCGACCAGCTCCCTCTCCACCCACCCACCCCACCCCTGCCTCCTGGGCCCCACTTCCCTGAGCTCTGAAGGGGGCCTTGACACTGGGTGGTACGGGTGGAGTTTATACTGTCATCAGTGCTGTCTGAACTTCAGTCAAGTGTAAACCGTGTTCATGGTTTCTGTCTTAACTGGGCTCTTAACTTCCCCAGTGTCTTGAGGACACATGTTCTACAATGCAGGGGCCATGGGCCTCTTGCTCATTGCTGTCTCCCCATGTCTAACAGAGCGCCTGGCACATAATAGACACCAAATAAACATTTAATTCAGTGAAAAGCCCTACTGTGTGCTGGGCTTGGCGCCTCATAGAACGCACAGTGTAGTGGGCGAGATGTTAATAGCAAACCACCCGAGGATGCCTGCGGTTTGCAGACTGTAAGGAGGCCCCTGGTGCATTCATGTTGGGAGCTGGGGGAGGACAGGGAGGAGGGGTGTGGGCCCGGCTGAGGCTCAGGAAGGCTTTGGGGAGGAGCTGAGATAGGAGAGAAATGCAGGAGTCCTTAGAGTGGGAGTTGGGGGGGGTGTCCCTGTGTGCCTCCCCGCAACCCCCCAAATATTAGACCCGTAAAACGTCAGAGTGAGAAGGCAGGAGCCTAAGAATCCCCTGGCCTGAAGGAGGGGGAAACTGAGGCTTCGGGAGGGGACTCACCTGGGTGTGGGTGGCAGGCTGGGCAGGGCGGTGATGGCCCCTGCCCACGCCTGTCTTCTCTGGTCCTGCAGGAGCACCCTCCAGCCGTGAATCCCCTGGACTCCAGCAGCAACCCATCCTCCACCACGTCCTCCACGCCCTCCTCGCCTGCACCCTTCCCGACGTCCTCCAACCCGTCCAGTGCCACCACGCCGCCCAACCCCTCGCCTGGCCAGCGGGACAGCAGGTTCAACTTCCCAGGTGCCAGACCTCATGGCTTCTCCAGGCCCTTTGGGATGGGGTTGGGGCCCTCTTCCCAGCAGACCCCAGCAGGCTCAAGGTCGAACACTGTCACCTCTAAGAGCTGACATTAATGGAGCGCTTGTTGGGAGCCAGGCGCTGTATTTAAACTGGACACAGCTCTGAGGTAGATGCTGTTGTTACGCTCATTTTACAGATGGGGACACAGAGGTTCAGAGAGGGAAGTGGCTTGCTCAGTCATACAGCCAGTGGGCAGGAGGGCCAGGGTCAAACCCCAGCCCGTCTGATGGGTAGCCTGGGTTCTTGTAATCCCAACGTGGCCTTCCTGGGCATGGAGTGGCTTCTGCTGGGTGTTGTCCTCTCACTTGGGACTGGCTGCTGAGCTCCCAGGAGACATGGCGGGCAGCCTGCGGCACTGGGCAGGCCTAGGAGAGGGGTGCAGGGCCCTGTCACTTACCCACTCTGTGATCTGAGCAAGCTAAGCAAAGGGAGCTTCTGTGCCCTTTTCCACAAAACAAGGACACCATGTGAGTTCCAAATTATGTTACCCTTGTTGTGTGGATCAGGACACACAGGCCCACAGAGGAGGGCAAGGACAGGCAGGAGGGGCTGGGGCTGGCCTCTGCCCCCACCCACTGCCCAGGGCCCGCAGGGAGGCACCCAGGGTCCCCAGCAGAGCGAAGCCCACTCATCCACCTCAGGACTGAGCTGTGGCCTTGGCCTTGCTGGCAGCTCCTTGCAGAGTCTGTTCCTTCCAGCTCGCAGCCCTGGGGGAAGGAGGGCGGCTGGGAACCTCCAGGCCCAGCCACAGGCCCACTGCTTTTCCAGCGGGCGGCCCAGGCCAGGCTGCCCCTTGCCACAGTCCCCAGCCCCTGGAGCTCTACGCCCAGGAGGACAGAGGCGCGGCCCGTCCCTGGGGCCACCTGCAGGCTCCCATGGGGCATTTCTGGGCCCACTTCACCAGGCTTCCAAGGACTTCTTGGGGCTGGAGAGGAGTGAGAAATGGAGATCTTGTAGCAGTCTTTTTTTCTCCCCCCTTTTGCCTGTCCCTTCGCCTTAACATGCACATGGCTGGAGCTCTCTGGACATTAACGTCTCATTCTGAGCCCACCCCCTCCCTGCAATGAGTGGTGCCCATTCGATTAACCTCCTCTGATTCTGCTTCGTCTTTATTGTGCTCTGAAACCAGGCTTTAGCTAAACCTCCTAGTTTGGGTTTTCTAAAAGGAAGGGCCTGTTTGAAAAACAGGAGCCACAGGAAAAGTCCTTTTTGTGATGTCAGCCCGACCCACCCAGCTGTCCCTGATCTCCCCGCGCTGGGCCCTTGTCCCCTGCTCTCTCCACAATCACCTCTCTCTGATGAGGGGAGAACAGCCGTTAACACTGGGAAGGAACACCTCCTGTTGTGCAGGACTCAGGACTGTGTGGGAGCAGTTATTCAGTTTATCTTCAAGGGTAAAACCTGTGAAAGGTGGTTCATCATATTCCCATTTCACAGATAGGCAAGTGAGGCTTGGACAGGCCAACCGACTTCCCAAGGTCCCAGAGCCCAGTCATTGTGGAACTGGGTTAGACACAGGCGTGTCAGGCTCCAAACCCCAGTGCATCCTCCTCAGTCCCCCCACTTTTTTTTGGCTGGTGATAGAGACACCAAGGCCCCTCAGCACCTCTGGTGGCAACAATGGGGCCAAGGGGGCAGAGGCCATGCCTCCGTACATAAGCACAGTTAAACTTTTCCAGAATCATACTTTTTCTCCCCGCTTGTGTTTTGCTTTCCTGGGTTCACTGCATTTCACAGAGAAGTGGGCCTGGGAGGCTAACAGAGTGGGCCAGGGCTCTGCAGTAAGGCGGCCGCTATGACTCAGTCTCTGAAGCACCGTCCTCCAGGGCTAGTCCCTTTACCCCTGGGGGCTCCGGCCAGCACCCATTTCTTCCCAGCTCTTCCACTCCCTCCTGCATTCATCACCCTGTCCTGGCTAGGCCCACCTGGGGCAGGGCAGGTGGGGGGCGGAGCTGTCCTGGCTGTCACCAGCCGCCTTCTCCCAAATGGGGAGCCAAGGCCCATCCCCCTGCCCCTCGCTGCGTGTGCCGTTCTGCCTGCGTGACTCACCTCCTCTTCTGTTTAAAGCTGCCTACTTCATTCATCATAGACAGCAGTTTATCTTTCCAGGTGAGTCCTTCGCATGGTTCCACTAACTACCCCTTGCTGTGACCCCCTCTTGTCCTGCCCGCCTGGGCGCCCTCTCGCTGGCCTCTTGGAGGTGCTTGAGTCTCAGACCCACCCATTTTGAGAGCTGACTGCCGATGGATCGAGGCCAAGCAGGGGTGTGGGGTGAGGCAGCCTCCTCACAGGGACTGGGCTTGCTGGGAGGGACCTTGGAAACCGCGCTGGCCAGCCTCCTGCACAGAAAATTTCGGAGACTCCCCCAGGTCCCCCAGGAAGTGGCAGAAGCAGGATTAGAATCCGGAATTGCAGAATGGAGGGAGAGGACTTGTTGATGCCTATGAGTATCTGTCACCGCATCCTCCCCTACCTAAAGACAGGGAGGCTGCCGCCCCATCTTGCAGAAAGGGGACCCAGTTTGGGAAGTTCTGCCGGCTTCAGGTCACCATCACCAACCTTCACCTTTCCGAGCCTTACCACACAGCGTCATCTGCTGGCCACAGTTGGAAATGCCTCCTTATGGCAGAAAGTTTCAGGAAAAAGTTTCAACTTAGTAAGACAATCTCGTAGATGCCCTTCCACAAAAGAGACTTTTGCACATCTCCTATGTACTGACCATTGCACTTGACCATATTCCTGCCCCTAAGGAATTTACAAGATTAGTACTTGTTTCCCAGGCTAAAAGTGACAAGTAACCTGCAACTTTCGAGTCCTAATTTAGCCACTTGACGGTTCTGTGTGTTTTTGACAGTAAAGTCTCTAGCTAATTGTGTTTTTCCTGGGTTAAACAGGCCTATTTTGAAGTCGCGGTAATTGCTTATCCCAGGTTTTCTATCCCTCAACCTAGCGACGCCAGGAGTTGACTTGGAGCATTTGTATATCCATCCATATGGCTTTGCCCAGACCTCTGCAAGCTGCCAGGGGCCTGGGGCCTGGACCTGCCCAGCGGAGACTTCATGAATAGCCGAGGTGCCTCTGTGGCTTCACCCCACTTTTGCTGCAGTTCCCCTGTAAGAGCCTCCCTGGTGGCTGGCTCTAGTAAAATGTGCAGGGGAGCACCCAGAAGCCTTGAGAAAATATGGTACTTTTCCAGAAGACATGGAAGGAAACTGTAGTTCTTAATTAAAACAACATGAACACATTTGGGAACAGAATACAAAAATATGCTTTTAAGGAAAAGCAGAAGGCTTCAGAGACATTTTACCTTTTCTCTTGGAGTGCTGTTTCTCCCTGGATCCCTCCCCCACCCCCTCTTCCCCCTGCCCAGTGTGCTTTTCTTCTGTGGAAACATTTGAGCAGTGTAGGGTGGGCAGAAGTACCATGTTGCCCCTAGTAGTCTGTGGACAGAATGCAGTGCTATCTGGGAGAATCTTAAAAGCAGAGGCTCCCACGATCCAGTGTTCCCCAGAAAATGTTTCATAAGACATTGGATGCACGTGTGCACATCCCTGATAAGAAGGCCCACAGCTCTATTCAGTTCTCAGAGTCTCTAAGGTCCTAAAGATGTTAAGGACTCTCAGGTTCAGACGACCTTCAGAGGGAGCCCTGACGAAAGCACTGAGGGGAGGGCAGGTGGAGGAGGTTTGGTGGCTGAGGGAGGAGACAGGGGGAATGCCTCTGATACTTGAGCCATAACTACCTGACAGCTCTGGGGGCTGCCAGCTGCCCTGAGCAGGAGTCGAGAGGAAGGGAGAGAAAAGAGAGAGCCAGAAAGCAGTAAAAGCCTTGGAGGATTTCCTCTAGCACTTTGGCTCAGGGGTCAGCTCCAGCTGTCCACTCTTGTATACTAATTTCTCCCTCTCCCATAAGAGCTGCTCCAAATGATTCCTAGACCCAGAAGCTGAAGCGGAGGCCTCTGACTGTGGCAGGAAATTTCCAGCAGCTGGGCCAGCCCCAGGGGGTGCTAATGAGCCACCTACAGGCCCTGCCTTGGACCTCTGCTGGCAGAGCCACCCAGTGGCTTCACTACTTTCAAGGGTCACTGCAGCCAGCCCCTGCAGAGAAGGGGATCTGGCCCACATGTCCAGTAAATAAAAACCCAGGGTGCTCTTACTACTTCCTTGTATGAGACAGTTCGGCCTCAGGAATGGCACTGAGGGGGAGTCCCTACCTGGAACAAGTCCTGTGGTGGCTGAGTCCACCATGCACTGTATTAGGGGAAAGCACAAGTGGTCTGAGCAGACATGGGCTGGAGACACACATGTGCAGCCCTGTCCAAGAAGCTGCTCCGGGGAGGATAGCATTGTCTGCACGTGCTGGACTTTCAGGCACTGTGTCTTCGGGAGGGAGTGGAAACGTCTCATGCTTTGAATTTGTTTTGTTTCCTCCAGACATTTCGGCCTTTCCACAGACAGCCCCGTTGCCCGATGCTGCAGACAGTACCCGGTAGGCCCCCCCACCCCGTGTCCCCCTTCTCCTCCATGGGGGCTCATTAAGACTGGACTCTGAGCCGTGAGCACCTCCTACCAGCCTCCCCTCCCCGCTCCCAATCTTAACATTTCTGTCCCTCCTGCTCTGGACACTGAGGTTATCTGGGCCAGCTGGATAGAGAACTTCTTGTGCAAATTCACCCCTAGACCAGTGAACTCTGCCAGAGGGTTTATTTGCCTTCATTCAGTTGACATTGGGTGAGGCTGTGTGTGACCCAGGAGCCAGAGAGTCAGAGATGCCTCCTAAAGGCAGCTCCCCCTTGCTAAGCCCTTGTCCTTGGCAGCTGTGCAGAGCACCTCACTCCCCTCCTGGGTCCTCAGCCCTGGAAAGTAGGTATTGGCATCTCTGTCATCCTCAACCTACAGATGAGGAAACAGCTCAGAGAGGTTAAGAAATTGCATAAAGTCACACAGTTAGGAAACAACAGAACCAGTTCTCAAACACAAGCCTGGTGGATTCCAAGGCCAGTGCATCTGCTCTGAATCTCTACTGTGGTGTCAGGCTGGAAGGGGGCCTTGTGGCTCCTGCCCACCTATCATCTGCCACCACCCCAAAGTTAGCGTGGAGAAGGCTGGGGCCTGGAGAAGGGAAGTGGTGGGACCTGGTCCTCAGCCTTCTGCCTGTTTTCCCAGCGCCCACATTGCCTTTGCCACAACCAAGGGGGTCAAAGTAAGATCCAGGAACTCGGGCCATTATCTCGTCCTCTGCCCAGCTGAGAGCAGAGTGGCCCAGCCTCAGGTTCCCCTTGACAAACCCTCTTTTATTCTTAGGCCCGATGAGCAGCCCAAAACAGACGTGTTGGAGGATCATGAGGTGGAGGTAAGTGAGGGTGACAGAGCTGAAGCCCCTGGACAGTCCCTTCTCTGCACGTCTCCCTTGCCCATCCCAGGATGTGCAGGGCTCTGGGAGTGCGAGGGGTCTGGGGCTGGGCCTTGGCAAGGGCTGTTCTAGATGTCTGTCGCACAGCCGGGAAGAACGATGAGGGCAGCAGTGAAGAGAGCTTCCTTTTGCTTTTCTATTTTTGAAGCTAACTCACGTAGGCTCTTAATTCTCATGCTACTCTTTCCTGGCCCAGAGGCCTGGGTCCCAGCCAGGGGTGGGGAATGGAAGCGGTGGGAGTTGGGGGCTGGTTCAGTCGGTTTGGGAGGCATTCAGACATCTGTATTTTTTTCAAAGCTCCCCATTGATTCCGATTCTAGGGGTGGGTCAAGAGCCACTGTCTTTAGCCTTCAACTGAAGTGTCGACTGATCCTGGCTCCCTGCCAGGACTTAGGGAAGGTTAACAGACTGATTTGCTCCTGCCCAGGGGAGAGTCAGAGATTCTATATTTGAACAAAGGAATACCCAGAAAGGAGGAACGCACTTAAATTCTCCTTTGCTGGGGTGTTAACCCTCTCCTCCAATGATCAGATGTTGCTCACAGGCAGATCTTGGAATGTTAGGAGAAGACCTCTGTGGTCAGCTAGCCCGACTGTCATATTCTGTGGAGGAGGAAACTGAAGTCCAGGGAGGTTACGTGACCCACCCACTGTCACAGCCAGCCACTGACCCCGTGCCTCACTCCTTCCTCTTACTTGACTGGGGCTCTGGGATAGGGAAGAGATGTTGACTGAGCCTGGATCTTGCCATCCCTGCTATGCTTTCCCCCTCTCCTTTCAGGCTGAGGAGCCGGAGGCCGGCAAGTCGGAGGCAGAAGATGATGAGGATGAGGTGGACGACCTGCCGAGCTGCCGCCGGCCCTGGAGGGGCCCCATCTCTCGCAAGGCCAGCCAGACCAGCGTGTACCTGCAGGAGTGGGACATCCCCTTTGAGCAGGTGGAGCTGGGTGAGCCCATCGGGCAGGGCCGCTGGGGCCGGGTGCACCGCGGCCGCTGGCACGGCGAGGTGGCCATCCGCCTGCTGGAGATGGACGGCCACAACCAAGACCACCTGAAGCTGTTCAAGAAGGAGGTGATGAACTACCGGCAGACGCGGCACGAGAACGTGGTGCTCTTCATGGGGGCCTGCATGAACCCACCGCACCTGGCCATCATCACCAGGTAACCAGGGCCAGCTCGGCCTCCTCCTCCCGGGAGCCCTGTGGTTTCTCTGGACACCTCAGAGCCAGTGGAAGTTTTAATGTAAAGAGGTACAAAGAAGAAAACAAACTGCGGGGCATAATTTCCCATTGACAGAACGCTATTGACATTAAAAACAAATAAAATGTACCCTCTAAGGTTAGAGAAAATTCCAACATTCCAGAAAGTTACAAAGTGAACTTCCCGCCCCAACTGGGTGCTCCTCCCCAAAGGTGGACGCTGTGAACATCGTCCTAACTTTCCTTCCTTTAAAACAAAGATGTGTGTCTATACTCACAGATTTGTACCTACTTAGCTATTCCTTTTTTAAAAAAGACAGGAAAGACATACTCTTTCACACCTTGCTTTCTTCACTTGATTGTAGGTCTGAGGTCTGTCTTACTTTTAACAGCTGCATAGTATTCCATCATGGGGCTGACCCCACTGGTGTGTCGGCAGATGTTTAACAAAAACCAGCTCTTGAGTGGTGGGGCGGGAAGTCCTAGTTCATAGCATTTGGCAGTTTCGGTGGTGTGAGTGCTACTACGGTAGTCGATGTTACGCTCCATCGTGGTGGCCCTGAGAGTGGCGTGGAATTGGGAACAGAGTTGCACAGTTGGGCTCTGCTCTCTCAGACTGGTCACTGGTTGCACTGTGATTTATTTAACCAGTCCCCTTTTGCTGGACACTCTGTCATGATGAACATCCTCATTCTAGATCTCGATGAACTTCTGTGAGTATATTTCTTGGTCTGAGTCAGAATATGCATATTTAACATTTTGATGTGCATCACCCATTTGCACTCCAGGACATGTTAACCCTTTTACACTCCCACCGTCAGTATACAAGAGAATCTGTTTTCCCAGAACACCAGGGGTTGTGAAATTTAAACGTTTTTGCCCATGGCAGTAAAACAATTGTTTATTTTAAAGCAAAAGAAAAGTGATGTGAAATAATTGAAGAAATGTTTGAATATGCATAGAAGTTTCAAGAAGAAACTAAAAATCACTTGTAATCACATAAATCAAGAGAACCGTTGTTAATATTGTGATGACATTTCTTAGAGCTGGACCCTGTGCTTTGAAAATACTGTATTTATTGAGTAAAAATTAATTTCCATTTTGTTTATTTATCAGATGTAAGTAACCACCTACCAGAACTCCCAAGCAATGAAGTTACCAGGTTCAGCACACTGAGGACCTAAAATCCCAGCTCAAAGCACAACAGCTTGGTGCTTTAGAGAGCCCAGCAATCCCAGATCCCATCCCCTACCACAGTCCATCCATCCATCCATCCATCCATCCATCTGCCCATCCATCCATCCATCCATCCATCCATCCATCTATCCATCCATCCATCCATCCATCTGCCCATCCATCCATCCATCTACCTATCCTTTCTCCCTTCTTCCTTCCCTCTTTGCCTCCCTCTCTCCCTCTCTCCCGCTCTCCCTCTCCCCCTCTCCCCCTCTCCCCCTCTCCTTCACCTACGCA
>PVKY010007249.1:0-15102 GCA_004027775.1 Bradypus variegatus | reverse complement strand
TGGCCATGTGGCTTCCACCATGCTTGCTGTAACCCTCATTCTTGAAGCCCTAGGTGGCCACATAGAAGTCCCATGACCTGAGGCCGCCATGCTAGAGACATCAGGTGTAGGCTCTTTGCTCAGGGAGGAGAGAAGTCAACTTGGAAGGGGACCCTGAGTCCTAGTGGCTCCATCCCTGCTGTTTGTGCCACCCCCAGCCATTAGATCATCCCACCTGAGGTCCCAGATCCACAGAGCAGCATTCCCCTACTGCCCTTTCTGAATTTTTGATCCACAGAATTCAGGAGCAAAATAAAATGGTTAGGGGACATGTTGCTAAATTTGGGGACTTTAAGTCACAGCAATAAAAACCCAGATTTGAATTAAGAGCATTTTGAGTGAAACTGAATGCCAGAGTGTGAAGAAAGCTCAACGATGAATCCAGTCCATTATTTAGCGCAGAACTTTCCAGTTCTGTAGGCATTTCTTAGATACATCTTTGTGTACACACCCTCCCAAACTCTCTAAATGGAGACAAGACAAATTAAAGATCTTAGAGCCACTTGGTCTGTAGAGGAAGGTTCTATAGCAGTGTCCACCTTTAGGAGGCCAGAAGGGAAGGGCATAAACTCTTATTTTATCTATGATGTGCCTGTTGCCATTACACTAACTCTACCCATTTAACAAATACAGTCAATTCTCAGTGTTCACAGTAGTTATGCTCTATAAACTTGCCCAAACACTGCATCAGTGAATACTGAACTACTATTCCTAGGGAAAACACAAAGCTAGTTTCCCATGAGCCCCTGGTCACAACATTTTCACCCACTGATCAGTTCATAACTGGTTTCACATGTGTTTCTGCTTAAAGACACATAATTTAATACATATTGTTGATTCATTAACATTGATCTCATAGCCAAGAGCACTACAACTCACACTGAATGAAGCTTGACTCCAGCATGTTATTTTCTCCATAAGGTACAACACAGACTTGGAAACACTAGACAGCACTTCAGCACTACACTTGGGGCCATTTAAAACAGTGAGATCACCAACCAAAAGCACAAAAATGTGAAGAATGTGGCATGAAGTAATACCATAAAAAGGATGTTTGTTTACAGTGAGAGAGCAGAAACAAGCCAGAGCATGGCCTAGTTCAACCTCAGCTGAGAACGTGAGGCTTGGGTGACTCAAATTTTTGCCACTCTGTGCACATCTGTGAATGACCATGAAAACACATGAGTATTAATTTTGTGGTTACAGATAAATTTTAGTGAGGAGGCAAATTTGAAAATATGGAATGTGAAAATGATGATGATTGGCTGTACTTACTTCGTCCCTACCAACTGCCAGGAATGGATCTGGGAACTAAGCCATGAACAAAATTAAGTTCCTGTTCTCATGGGGCTTACATGTGAGTAAAGCTGATGGACAATGAGCAAATTAAGATATAATATTATGTTAGGTAGTGATCAGTGGTATGGGGAAAAATAAAGCAGGGTACGGGGAAAGGCAGTGGCATTCTGGAAAGGCCTCCACAAGAGGGTGGTGTTTGAGCAGAGAGAGAGCAAGGTTACATGGCGAAGAGCAAGTCCATACTTTTTGACTAATGTCAAGGAAAGAATACAGATATCTTCCAATGGATGAACCTGTGGTCTTTAAAAGATGATACCTGCACATTTAAAGAGCACCCCCTCAAGGGTCAGATGACCCCCACCAGGACTGTGTAAGGGAGCACTCAACTGCCCACCCACCACCAGCCAGGCCTTCCCGGGAACCTTCCAGGCAGAGCCAAGAGTGGGCACTTACACAGAGCACATGGAGCACCACTGCCCCTTGTCTTCTGTCCTCGTTGGTGAAGAAGTCTTTGGGGAATTCATTCAGGGCTGAAAGGAGAAAGAAAACTGACTCAGTACATAGGACAACACTTTCAATGGTGTAGGTCTGGGATGGTGTCATCAGTCCTGGTTTTAACATGGGGTTCATGAACCTGGATGGAGAAAACAATCTAACTGGAATCTAGTGTTTCCTTCAGATAAAAATGTGGGCAACCAACCACAGGGGTGCCAGCAGAAGCCAGGCCTCCGCCCCAGCAGGACGTTCACACACATTTTATTGCTGCAGATCTCACTCATCATATTTTTAGCATTATGGTAGCTTCTAGATACCCACATGCGATTTAAGATGCTAGTGAAAAGGCACATGAATTACTATCATGAAAATTTATCTTCTAAGATTTTGGAAACTTCACTTCAATAGGATTAGTTTCCCTGTGTAATCCTATGTATTATATTGTATGCAGTGGAGGAAAATGAAAAACTTTTTTTCCAAAGAGGAGAAGTCTATGGGTTTCCCTGGATGAAAAAAGGGGTCCATGGCCTCAAACTGGTCTAAGGGGCCTGCTCTAATCCATCCTTCATTTCCTCCTTTCCTTTCCCACAGTGCCTCCCATCTCCAGGCCCTTCAGCCTTCTGCCTGTTACAACACCCCCTTGCTGGTCCTTTGCTCTATTCGCCTTTCTCACTGGACCCCCGTTTGCTGCTGGACTGGAATCTCAACCACAGGGGGGTTCACACCTCTTGGTTTCCCAACCGTCTACACCCATGAGGTGAAAACCTGGAGTGTATAAACTGGCATCCAAGCTGGTCCTGGCTGTTTCCCACCAGACCCTCCTTCCTTCTCTTTTTCACCACTTGTCTTGTTCTAGGCTCCTCCCAAAGCAGACCCTGAGCCAAGGATGCGGGGGGTGTCACAGACTGATGTCCCCCCAAAAAGATACACTCGAATCCTAATCCCCAGTCCCGTAAATGTGATCCTATTTGGAAACAGCGTCCTTGCTGATGTGATTAGTTAAGATGAGGCCAAACAGGATTAGAGTGGGCCCGGATCCAATGTGACTGGTGTCCCTGTAAGGAGAGGAAACGTGGACACAGACAGAGAAGACAGCCACGTGACAAAGGCAGAGACTGAGTTATGCCAGAGGCCAAAGAATGGCACGGATGGTGGCACACCACCATCAGAACCCCACAGACCTCAGAGGGAGCGAGGCCCTGCCGACAACTCGGTTTCTGACCTCAGGCTTCTAGAACTGTGAGACAATAAACGTCTGCTGTTTCAAGCCACATGTTTGTGGTACTGTGTTATAGTAGCCCTGGGAAACTAAGAAACAGGCAGTTACTCCAGGATGTACAGTGAATGAGGGCAGAAATGAGACCAGGAAGAAGAAGAGTCCAAAATGGCAGCATTAATAAGTGAGCAGGTTACTGCTCTGGACACCTGGGACGCAGTCCCCCGAGGCACTGCACAGAACACACCTCAGGATCAAGCCTCGTTGGCCAGGGGATTTGCCCAAGGTAAGAGCCACTGGCCACTTCCTGAAAAGGACTCTGGGCTTGGTTTCCCTGTGCCGCCCTGGATGAAGACAACTGGCAGGCCTTGGGCAGAGCCACGGCTGGTGCAGAGCAGGCATATGGTGCACAAGGCAAGGCTACTCACACTTGCTGGTCTGTGTGATCCTTTGTAGGACAAATCAGGGGAAATAAGGAAAGTCAAGAACGTCAGGAACAGCAGAGGTGTTTTTCTGAGCTGAGGCTGTGAGTTCTTCTGACCAGTGAATGCAGAAAGAAAGAGAGGAAGCCTGGAGGATTTCACCCCAAGGACCATGATGAAGCCACGGCCCGGAAAACATAAAGCCACAGAAATCAAGGTGAGGGGACAAGAGTCTGCAGAACAAGCCAGATGTCCCCCATCAGGCTCTGGACACTGCACTGATCCCAGCAATTTTATCAAGTCACCTCAATAACAGCACTGTCCCTCTGCAAGCCTAATGCCTGTTGTAGGCAGACCTGCTGCTGTGTACAGCAGAGCTGGAGGAAATTTCTTTAACCTTCCTCATGAGCACCCCCTTAGCTCCTCCACTCTGAGCCTCAATGTGGGGGACAGCAGCTGGGCCTAGAGAGTCAGACTTTCTCTGGAGCCCCTCCAGTTATTTTTTCTCCATTTGTCTTTTCTTCATTCTCTTGCTTGCTCTCTGCTCATGGAATACTGTGTGCTTTCAGCTGGCAAGAGATGCTTGCTTGGGCTTTCTTCTCAAACTTCTCTTTGAACTCACTCTAGGTAAATGAGCTTCAGCCCAAATAATCACCCCAGGGCTCCCTGACTTTCCTTTCCTCCTTATGATGTCCAGTAAGGATCAGAAAAAGTGAGAAATGTCCCTTTTCCCTTTCTTTCCAAACCCAGAGATCTGATGGCCTCCATGGGCCATAGCCAGGATGGGGGACCAAGGTGAGAAGAAGACAGCCCTGCCCCATAGCCCCTCTCAGGTACCCAGAGCTCCAGGTGTCTTGGCTCATTATCCACAAGACCCCCACGTTCACCTGGGCTTGCCCAGACCTTGTGCCCCAAATTTTGGTTCTGAAAATACAACCACCACTGTCCACATATATCTTTGCTACTGCTTCTTCTGAGAGTCCCCTTTATTTCCTGTAAATTCTCTACACCCTTGGGCAATGGGGCTGCTAAAGGGATGGCTGCTGATGGACTGAAATGGGTTCACAGGAAGGTTCTACAGGGGGAAAGAAGACAAACTTAAGCAGTGATGACAAGAGCACACATTTCTGAGCACCTGCTCCAGGCAGGCGCAGAGCCTTGCCCTTTGTACCTTCTAACCTCTTTGTCCTCACAACAAATCACATAGTTCCCGTTTTGTAGACCAGGAATCGGCGGGACAGAAACATTACGTAACACACTCCAACATACTCGCATATGCAAGGATCCACAGCCAGCTGCGGAGCAGGGACACACACCCAGGGCTGGCGACGCCTGCACTGCGGTTCTCACATCCGCCCACCCCGCATCTATTTGCAGACTTACTCTGTCCTGTGACCTCGTCCTTCACCTCGTGACTTCCTCCCAAAAGGGGAACTGACGCCATCTAAATTCTGGCACCATCGCCACCAGAGGGAAACGGCGGGATTTTTCCTTTGCACTTCTCCGCGTGGCTGCCACTGGGGTTTCAGCACGGGTGCATTGTAGGGTCCAAATACCACCATTTCTACCGCCCTGCCCAGCCCCAGAGCCAGAGCTGGGTGTAGAATGAATGCCAAGTTAATCATGTCGACAGCCACCTCCACCACCCAGAGAAACGGAAGTTACCAGTCTGCTCTGCGTGGGAGCCCACCAGAAGGGTCACCCGCACCTCATGCCCTGTCATCAGTGAGAAGGGGTGGTGGGAAAACATACACGGGTGGGTAAGGAGACATTTTGCAATAAGTGGGCGGAAACTATTTCTGGGCTTCCTGTCCTGCAGACACTCGCATGAGGAGTAACAGGAAAGCAGGAAAACTCCGCGCCTGCGGGCAGCAAAGGGCAGGCGCTGACGAGTACGTGTCCGCAGTGCGAGAGGCAGGAACTTGAAAGCCCGCATGCGCAAGGCGACAGGGGCCGGTCCGCATGCGCAAGGCGAGAGGCAGGAGGTGCCAGTTCCCATGCGCACCTGGGAAGCGGACGGCACCAGTCCCGGTGCTCAACGTGGTCCGTGGTCCGTGGTCCGGTTCAGCCCGTCTAGCCTCCTGCTGCTTCATGAATTAATTAGGTGGCCCAGGATCTGAGATCGTATTGGGAAGTGATGGATATGGGTTCCGAATCCGGGCATTCTCAGTTTACTTCTGCTTGGCAATCAGTAAATAGCACCGGGATGAATGAAATGACAATGAGTACGTGGATCCTGCAGGGCTTCATTTTTTGGAGGGGGAAGGGTCCAGTCAGATGGAAATTTCCAGCCTACAAGGTGGCCCTCGCTGGGACTCTCGGCGAAGACCTCCTGGAGGCTGTGCCTTGTATAGGGGCAGGTCCCAAAGGGCCCAGTTCTAGCTCAGGAAGGGCCACTGTGAGCCATCAAAGTCCTGACCAGTCAGGAGAGACAGAGGGGAGGGGGTCACTGAGACTGGTTCAGGTCCTTCTTCCTTTGAAGCTGTGGCCTCATGGCTCAGGGACACCCTCTCCTCAGGGAGGGGAGTCTTGGCCGTCTGATGACCCATTCCCAGCTGCAGGCTCCTGCCCTTGGTCAAGGGGGCCTCCCCAGTGCTGAACCACCACAGGCCATGAAACAATCTGTAAAAATCCTCTAAGGGGCGATGCCAGCCGCAGTTCCAGTGGGGGTCAGCACTGGAGCCTGCAGACAGAGCAGCTGGCACTGTTGGGCTTGCTCCATGGCATTGTGGTTGGTAAATAGCTCAGATGCAGGATGAGTGTGAGTGGGGGCGGGATAAGGCCGAGAAGCATCAATTAAATGCTTTTACATCATTATGTTTCCAGAGCAACAAAAATATTCTTATTTGGTTGCCAACAACAACGTGGAAAGGATGTCCAGGTGAAATATTCATCTCAGAAGCTTTACCTGGCATCCCATCCCACTTGACACCCATTATAGCTCCTCTCAGAAAATACCTAGTAGACTGATGATGAAATAATAACAATTTTAAAGAACCCATGCACAACTTGCAAGGAAGACTACATATATTTATGTTCCCTCTTATATATGTATCCTCTTTTTTTAAAAAAATTGTCACAAGAAGAAGTTTCTCTTACACACTGAACTGGGTTCTTCATAAGTCTGTGACAGGGGATCCCTCTCCTCCTCCTCTCCAAGATCTGGGTCTTTCATCCAATGTCCCAATGCCTGTGTCTTAGGCTGGGCCTCTCAAGAGCAGGTCCTGAGACAAGGATTTGAGTGCTAGCAGTTTTATTTGGGAGGTGGTCCCAGAAAGCACCAGCAGGTGGAGTGTGGGGAAGAAAGGAAGGGAAGGTGCTAATATAATAGGGTCAAACTTGCTGGGACCCCTTTGGGAGATGTTGTAGAACCTACCTTGTAGTCATGCACCAAGAGGTCAGGAGCTGGGGCATTTGTCCACTACCACCCCTCCGTCACTGTGGATGGCTGCTCCTCAGGCACTGACCCCTCACTTCTGCTCAGCCCTATGCTGAGTCAAGTGTGTCCTAGGGCCAGAGAAAGCCCCAGACAGAGTCACGGGTGCATTCAAGGAACCATCTGCCCATCTGGATGTGGTGGTGCTTGGTGTCTTCTACAGCTTGCACACTCCACCCCTATAACCTTCCAAAGCTTCTTTGGAAGAACTGGAAAGGAGGAGCTGTCAGGATTGTTACGTGTAGGTTAGAGAGGCCATATCTTCACCTATGTAAATTGGCATCTACACACAGCAGTGGGACAAAAGGTGGACGTGGCAGAAGACAAGTCCCAGCCCAGGCTCAAAGGTCAGGAGAAGCTGTTGTTGGGACTTGCGTTCTGAATCCAGCATGGTAGGGCCCCAAATTCAAAACTTCTACTACAGGGAGCAGCATTGTACCATGTTGTTATAGTAAGCATCCAATTCCAACCATGTTAGAACCTTCTTTTATTCATTAGGAAATGACATTGCCGGATGACCCCAGCAGCATGGAGTGAAAACCAGGAAGACCCATCACCACAGACTTATTGGGGCAGTAGCTTGTTTGCGGGAGGCCCCTAATTCTTTATATCAATTATCCCAAACCTATGCACCATATTCACGAGTCTACAAATCCACTCATGATTTCATTAGACCTTGCTTTGCAATTGTTATAAAGCAGTTTGGTATAGTTGGGTTTAATATTCCTAAGGGAGGGATCAGGTGGAGTCATGGAAGGTGGTCCTAATATGGGAATATGGACATATGGGGCTCAATCCCAGGGCCCCCACCATGTGGTCTTGGGCAGTGAAGCACTTCATCTCTCCCCACCTCAGCTTGCCTAACAGCCCTCTGAAAAGTGATCTCTGCTGTTCTCACCCCACCACCTCTTCTAGTACAATGCGGTGCACATAGCAGGTGCCTAATGGGATGAAGAACTCTCAATATGAACTCTGGATACAGACCAGTGATGGAGTAGGGCAGCTTTGCCCAGTTGGCCCAAAGGGTCAAAAACAGAGCAGCCAGTGGTGGTTGGGTTGTCTCACAGCAGCTGCCAAGCTGACTGCCAGAAATTGAGCAAGCCGCCCCACCAGGAAAAGCAGAGTCAGCACCACATGTGCACACACGAAATGATCACTTTCAAACTAGTGCAGTCCTCAGGGACAAGTGTATGAAGGGAAGCTGGTGCACTGGGCTGGAAGTCTCCATCAAGCTCCATCCTAGACCAGAGCACTTCTTGGCCTCAGTTTCCTCATCTACAAAACAAGGGGTTCGACAAGGCAGTGCCTTTAGTGCCCCCAGAAGATTTGATGGCCCATGCCAATGCCCTCCCAGCTGCTCGCCCACTGAGTGTGCTTCCTCACGCCCAAATCCAAAGGGACCTGGGGCATTTGTTCTTTTTTGCCCCTCCCATTTGGTTATATTTCTTCTTATAGAGGTAAAATTCACACAACATAAAATTAATCCTTTTTAAGGGTGTAATTGAGGCATTTGGTATATTCCCAATGTTGTACAACCACCACCTCTATCTACTTCCAAAACCCTGAAATGAATTCTCATCACCCTGAAATGAAATTCCATACCTGTTAAACAGTTACTCATTCTTCTTCCTTTGCCCTGACCCCTGGAAAACACTCATCTGCTTTCTGTCTTTATGGACTTGCCTATTTCGGATATTCCATATAAATGAAATCATACAATTTCAGATACATCCTTTTGTGTCTGGCTTCTTTCGCTTAGAAAAATATTCTTGAGTCTCATTCATTTTGTAGAATATACCAGCACTTCATTCATTTTTATGAGTGAAAAATACTCCATTGTATAGATATACTACAGTGTCCACTGATGGACACTTGGGCTGTATCCGCCTTGGGCTATTGTGAATAATGCTGCAATGAACGCTGGTGTACAGGTATCTCTTTCAGTACCTGTTCCCAGTATTTCTGAGTATATACCTAGGAGTGGAATTGCCGGGTCATAAGGTAATTCTAGGATTAACTTTTTAAGGAACCACCAAACCGTTTTCTCCAGTGACTGTGCCATTTTACATTCCCATCAGCAATGTGCAAGAATTCCAATTTTTTCAATGGAGGTTAGAAAAAGGGAGGTGTGTGATTTGTAGGTGGTCACACAGCTGACAAGACTAGCATCTTGACTTGGGCATTTCTTAATCAAGGCTTGACCTGGACTGCTTGTGGGTCTTTGGGAACGCAGCATTTTTCCTTGGGCTGCTAGATTTTGCCTAAAGGCCCACACCTGAGAATCCAACAGGTCTGGGCTCAGATCCCACCTCTACTGGCTGTGGGGATTTGGTTATCATTCCCCCTCTTTGAGCCCCAGTTTCTTCATCTGTAAACGGCAGTGTGGTGCCATCCTTGCAGGGTTGTTGCGAAGAGTTTAAACAGCATCTGTGAAATCACTATTGCCAGATTTCTGGAGCTACCTATCATTATTCTTAAGAATTATAACAATACTCAGATGCTGGCTCAGCACTGGGCAGATGACACGGTTGGCACTGGTGCTGGTGTTGAAATCCACATCTTGCCAACTCCTGCCTACCTTGTGTTGGCATTGGTTTCTCCAGGATCGTGTTTAGTCTAAGGGAGCTGTATTAACACGTGTACCTGTCAGGTAAGTGCTTGCCTTCTGCAGGTGGCTAGGGCTGCCTGCCCATGTGGCCTGCTGGGGACAGCTACACATGCAGGGCGAATCGAACAGCCTCTTCCAGCTGAGGGTTGCCCCCCAAAACCTACAGAATCCCCCAAGCCTCCTTCTGCTCCTCGCTTAACACCGTCTTCTCCTAAATTTTCCTTTCAGTACATCTTAGCAGTCCTGGCAGCCAGCAGGAGAGCAAGCAGTGCTGTTCCCATGGAAACAACCAAGAACTAAACAGAGCAGCTACCTCTGACCCAGGTACCAGCAGTCTCTCTCCCAGCTGCCTGCACGTTGCTGGAGTTTGATGAGTTTCAATCGAGGTTTGCAGGGGATGGAACTTTTTTTTCCTGTTTCATTTTTGTAAAAAAAATGCAGTAGGACATCCATGACTTCTTTAGACAGACTAATCACATGTTGATCAAATGGAGCTGCGGGAGACGGAGACCAGCAAATCCCAAAGAGCCCTGCTCCTTTAGCACATCTGAGCTCAAGGAATCCGGGCCACTCATCCCAGTGGCCTTTACATAACAAAACACCCAGCACATCTCCACTGACTGGACCCCTCGGGGCTGTCCCCAAGAATTTGGTCCTGGCCCTACCCGACCGGAGGGATAAGCAACTTCAGGCTCCCTCTTCAGGTACTTTCTCTGTCTCGGGCTCTCTTCTGCAATGCCTGCCCTCTCTTCCCCTGGCATGATCATTTTGAACACTCTATCTTCTGGTTGTGGTGCTTACGAGCCTCCCGTGGAACCTTCCCTGCCTCTCTGTTTGTGGCCCCATCACTCCTTGTGGGTACCTGTCAAATGGTTGCTAACCATATTATAGTCATTTGTTTGCCCGTGTGTATCTCTGACTTTACCAGGCTGTGAAGCCCCTGGAAACAGGAATCCTGTCATTCACCTCTCCACCACCAGCACCTACATCAGGCCCAGATACAGGAAAAGAACAAAAAATGTCAAGTAAATGTAAGTGTGAATGAGCACAGAGGGCCGCTCTCTCTCTCAGGAGATGGTTTTTGTATAAACATAAGGCAGAATTATTAGGGGGCAGATGAATTATTAGGGGAAGGACAATTCAGTAAAAGTCCCAACAACTGGATCCCAACTCTGGTGGCCATTAGGGCTGTCCACCAATATCCCATTTCTCCTTGTTCTGGATTCTTCTATGTCCCCTTCAGAGTTAGCTGAAGCCATGCAACTTGCTTTGATTAATGAAATGTGAACAAAACATGTCATATTTTGAGGCAGGCTTTAAAAGCCAGTGCCTGATTCACCACTTACATTTTCTTGTCTCAGTCTTCATGGAAACATGTCAAGAATGGATCTCTCATGAGACACACACAAATATTTTGAATATGTAGCAAGAAAAAACAACTTTTTTTTTTACCTTTTTAACCATTGAGTTTTGAGAGCTATTTGTTACTCAGCATATTCTAGGCCATCCTGAGTAAAGTACCAGCTCAAATGGTCTTTGGCATCACTAAAGCATTTTGCACATAAGGTCTTGCAGCAATTTTTGGTTTTTATCTCTATATTCTGGGGAAGGGAGGTTAAAGTTGGGAGGATAGTCTTTTCTCTGTACCCCCCAGTGTCTAGCACATTGCCTGGCACACAGGCACTTAATGAGTGTCTGGTGATCAAATTAACACATTTGTCATAACTGAAGGCCCCTCAACAACATTAGCCACAGAAGAATCTGGATGAAGGTGGATATAATCACAAATTACTTCTCTCAATCTTGAGTCTCTTGGAAAAGCTATAGACATTTGAGAGTCCTCATCTTATACTTGGTGAGGTTAAGCAATCCAGAATAGTGAAGAGGGTAATATCTAGCCAGGAGAGTGTACAGGGGGACACAGGTTGTCTTTTCATTAAATTAGTGTCTATTTCTCAGGACCATGTCTTCATAACAGAGGAAAACTTATCAACAAACCAATACAGTGCCAACACTATGTACTCATTCAGCCCTTGCCACATGCCATACCCAACCCTAGTTCCAGAAAGACAAAGGATGCATAATCCTTATCATGAAGGAGTCAGTAGTTGAGTGGAGGATAAAAGGTTAGGCTGGGTACAAGGAGACCCTCAACTTTCTTAAAAATTCTCCCAATAATTCAAGTATCCTGAATGAAAAGACAGGATTGAGTTATTGGTTTTTCACTGCTTCTATAAGATAGGGACTATTATCCCCATTTTGAAGATAAGAAATTTGAGGTTCAAAGAGGGCAAGTTGTCAGCCCAAGTTTACCCATATGTTAGTGGAGGATCAGAGATCATAACCAGGTTCTGAGTTTCCAGCATGTTGATTCAACTATACCACAAAGAGAAAATTGAGGGCATCTACTTGACCTTTTTTTTCTTGATTCTTAATGGCCTTCCATTCAAAAACCAGAACCAAAGTTGTGGATTAAAATAGATAGTATGTGCATGGAAAGAAGATCATGAAAAGCATCTCTGTGAAGGAGGACACAACCCCAGGCCATGGGTAACCAAGAACCTCCATGCAGGGCTCACCAAACTATCCATCCAAAGAGACTTTACCAATCAAATTTGCTGCTGGGAAAGGTTAAATCATCCAAATGTCTACGTGGTTACATTTTCTTAACACATTCAACCAGGATTTTATAAGAGGCCGAAGACCTGAATCTGAAGCTCTCCTTCACCACCCTTGAGGTCTCTTCGTTTCCTAATGAGGAAAATGGGAGAATAAAAAGAACGTCAGTCTATATGGCTGTTAATGAGAATGAAATGTGGTGATGCTCATGACAGATGCAGTACTAAGACCTGGATAAGTAATTATCAAATGATAACTCCTTTGACTTTAATCTGTTGAATGTTGGAGAGACAGAATTAAAGACAAGGGGAGTTTTTGAAGATGTGACTGCTCTGCTCACGTCCCTGGGTCCCCACCGCTTTCATGCTAAGCAACTGCCAGTATCTGCATCTCTTTTCCTGAGGGTTTTCTCCAAAGCTGAGAAAGGCTGCTCTGCCCCCATATGACAGGCTGGATATGCTTGACAATACTCTTCTTTCCCCCAGGATAAGCCCACAACCAAAGTCGGATGGAAGGTAGGTGTATAAATGTCCCAGCTCCCTCACTCCCAGGTGAGATAATTCCAAGGTGTGCTCTTCACTGTTTTCTAGAGTTCCCCAGAGAGATGAAGCTCTGGTTGTTGATGTGACATCTTGCTCGATGACACTCCATTGATTGTCTGCCTTCCCCACCCTGTTTCACTTCCTGTCTCCCCTACTTGGAATCATGTCCCAAGTAAACCTCTTTCACTTGAGTCTGCCTCAGGGTCTACTTCTAAGAAACCCATATTTAGACAAAGGGAACTAAGAATTTTGTACTTTTACAACCCACCCACGAACGCCATTTCAGAAAAGATTAGTTTTTCCAGCAGAGCACTCTTCCATATCCAAGCAAATTTGATGCCAGATAACAGCAACAGTCCCTATGGGCAATTTTCAGTGGACTTAAGCAAAAATGATGCATCCTGCCATCCAGGTAGTAGCACGGGACCACCCTGCTGAATGTTGGTTGGGAACCCGCCTTTGCCACTTTTTCACGAGGCTGAAGTTGAGCCAGCACCCATGAGAATCTTCTCGGTTTCTGCTTCAGAGCTCTTTCTGGCATGTGCTTGTTGGCTGGAGATTTTAAACAACCATCCCACAAGCTTTTCTCCTGGAAGGGAGCAGACATTCTTTGCAACGAAAGAACCCCAATCATTAGTTACATGGATGTTTGGCCTGACAGGACACTGAAATATAATTTGACAAACTAGAAACATATTTCTTATCAGTAATACTGCGCTCCACCCCCAGATCGATGCTGCTTACGTCTCCAAGCCAGCAGCTACTGTAGAACATACAGTGATCTAATGAAAAATGCAGTGTTCTCTGGCCACAAACATGCCTGCAGACAAGAGGAGGCCTATTTGCAGGGCACAAGTCTACAACTTGCATTTGTGGCTCACGTGGGATTCCCAGGGCTGTGTCAGTAATGAATTCTCATTAAAGGCAATAAAATATTTATGGTAAATAGCCCTGTGGTATTCAAAACTTTATGCCATTCCTTGTACTACTCTGTTTCTCAAAATGTCCCCTGGTGCCAATGTTAGAGATGGAATTTTGAATGGATGAATGGGGGTTCAATCCAGGTGGTACATCTGTCATGTTTTCATGTCTGGTTATTGATCCAGAGAAATTCAGAATGATGAGCAGAGGTATGCAGAAACCCACTAAATAGCTCCTTCAGAGGAAGCACAGTGTTTACAAGGAATGCCAGTTCCTCCTTCTGCACCCTTGGAAAGGAAGCTGCATGATAGACTTTCATAGGAAAAATGCACTTAAAATAGTTCTTTCTGAATGCAGTAATTCCCTGTAGAAATCTACCTTGACAAAGTCTCACTCTTTATCCATTTATTCCACAGAAGATGAAGAATGCATGCTATCTGACTGGAGATTTCAAAATCAGTGATTTCTTTGTTTATGTTAACAAATTTTAGAACTAGAAGTAGCCTGTAGAAATCTATTGGTCTGTTATGCCGGTTTGGATGTATTATGTCCCCCCAAACGCCATGTTCTTTGTTGCAATCTTGTGGAGGCAGGCATATTAGTGTTGATTAGGTTGGAATCCTTTAATTGAGTGTTTCCATGAAGATGTGACTCAACTGTGGGTGAGACCTTTTGATTGGATAATTTCCTTGGAGGTGTTACCCCACCCATTCAGGGTGGGTCTTAATTGAAGCATCGGAGTCCTATAAAAGAGTTCACAGAGAGAAGGAGGCACTGCAGCCAAGACAGACTCTTTGAAGAATGCATAGGAGCTGAGAGAGGGGCTGGAACACAACCTGGATCAGCAGACACCAGCCATGTGCCTTCCCAGCTAGCAGAGGTTTTCCAGACATCACTGGCCTTCCTTCAGTGAAGGTATACTTGTGTTGATGCCTTCATTTGGACATTTTCATGGCCTTCAGACTGTAACTTTGTAACCAAATAAAACCCCTTTATAAATGACAATCCATTTCTGGTGTTTAGCGTAACAGCAGCATTAGCAAACTAGAACAGTCTACTAAGGGAAAGGTAATAACATAAAGATTTGGTGAGACACAGAGTCAGTTTCTCCTCTGCTTCCCCTTTTAGGACCTTCTGGTTCCCTTTCCCCATGATTTTATTCCATGATTACCAATTTCAGGGACAGAAAACAGGTCTCATCTCCTGTGTTCACCAATCGACTAGTAATGACTGAGTGCTAGGCTCAGTGTGGCAGGGAATCTCAGTCAATTAATAATGTCTGCCATGGTCATGAGAACAGGGGCCTAAGTGCTTCTTTTTTACTTTTTATTTTATTTTATGTTTTAAAACAGCTTTATTCACACATTAAATGCTTCATATTTCCCCACGCTGAAGCTTCGCTTGACAAAGTTACAAAATGAAAAAAGAATAACTGGCACTCCTTTTCTTTTCATGACCTCTGAAATAATCTCTGTCAATTATTTCCTTCAATTTGTACCTCTTTT
>PVKY010007248.1:0-15108 GCA_004027775.1 Bradypus variegatus | reverse complement strand
TCCAAAGTGCAGGTCAGCTGGTGTTAACAGCTTCATGGCGAGTGAACCAAGAGGTGTCTGTGTACATTGGGGTTTCATTGATGGGGAAATCTCCAGATGAAAGACTCAAGAGTCACATCCAACATGTGGTCTTGTTGGGCTCCTGATTTGAACAAACCGACTAAAAAGACATCTTTGGGGACCATTTGGGAAAGCTGGACAAGAAAAATAGCCTGGGGGTGGGTGGAAGAAAGATGAAACATAATGGGGCAAAACCATGCTTTTGGGGGGATTCAAAGTTCACTTTCACTGGCCCATCCCTCAGCTATCAAGTATGTTTCAAATTCCAACAAGAAAAAGTAAAACAAGGATGCCCAAAATGATACCTTAACCCGGTCCCCCCCTCCACACCCGAATACATTTATTTTAAAAGGAAACTTTATATCACTCCCTCAAATGGAAAACTAGTATCACTTGCTGTAAGTAGAAGGTTACCATGAAAACAAGGCAGTGTTATTCAATTTCACACAGATACTGTTTCCTGCCAAAGGTGCTGGGCTCTTAAACCTGCGCTTTGTTAAAAAGCAGGCCTGTTAGAGAACTGGGCTCACTGTCACCTTAGGTGGGGCCACCTTTCTGGGAACACTGGCCGGCACGCAACACGTTTTCTCACCTTTTGCGTTTCCTCTGTCCTATATTCTGGCTGGTAGATTTGTGGGCTTCTGCCAGCCCTCACCTTGGAGCACAGGCAGGCTCCAGCAGAGGGGATCTGAGCCTTTGCAGAAGCTCGGGGACTTTCCACATCACAAAATCCAAAAGCTTTAGAGCTGGGGATATGGGAGGAAAGCGAAGTCTTTGAGGTTATCCATGTCTCCAGGGTACAGATGAAGAGACTGAGGTCCCGAGTGGAGCAGGGGGACTGCCCAAGATCAAAGGACAGGACTCCATTTGTCTGACCTCCAGCCCTATGTTCATCTAACCTTTCACTTAGTCGACAGATATTAATTGAGCACCTACTGTATGCCAGCGCTGGTCTAGCATCCGGGATCCGAGGCAAACAAGACAGACAATGTCTTATGGAATGCATGTTTGGGGGGTTAGGGTGGGGGGTGGAGGAGACAAATGCTAAACAAATGAATGCGATAATTTCTGTTGATGGTGACATCTATGAAGAAAACAGAACTGGGTGTCGTGAAATATGACGACCAGGGTGAAGGTGGGGCTGTGCTACGGAAGGTGCTAAGGAAAGACCTCCCGGAGGAGATGATGTTCAAGACGAGACCTGAAGGGTTAAAAAGTGGGAGAGGAGACCCAGAAGCAGAGGGCTCCAGCTGCAGCGAGAGCAGAGAACCCCTGCCACCACCCCTCGGCAACTCCCGGCTCCTTTTAAAACTTGGTATTTTGGCATAATCTCATCCTGACTGAACAGCTGCAAAAAGAACCCAAAGAACTCCATACACCTCTCACCCAGATTCCCCATCTGTTAATATTTTATCCCATTTGCCTTATCATATGCATGCTCTTTCTCTACTCAAACACACATGCACTTGTATTTTCCCAGAATCATTTGACAGCAAGTTGCCCATCTCAAGCCCTTAACACTTCAGTACATCTTTCCTAAAAGTGAGCACATCCTCTTACATAACCATGAGACAGTTTTCAAAATCAGGACACTGACATTGAGTAAAGGCTACTCTCTATTCAGCGTCTGCCAGCTGAACTGATGATGCCCTCACTGGCAAAACCTCCCCTGATCCCGAAGCTTTCCATATAAGATCCAGAAGGAAATGCTAATGCTTTCTCAGGATGGCCTTCAAGGACAAAACCCAGCCTGGCCCTTTGGAATTGGCCACCGAGAGTGGCATGGAGGATGGATCCTGGACTTGGGTGACTTCTCCTCCCTGCTGAGCCTGTAGGTGTGGGTGGCCAGACATGCTGACAGTGAGGCATGGGGCCCTGCTGGTACCTGCTACAAATGGAACACTGTACACCCTTACTCAAACAGCCTCTCCTATTTTAACCCAGTGGGAAAAGTTAATAAATGCTTCATGATTAAAACAAAAAGAGAACATGATTATCTCTAAAGCTCCATGCTCCCCAATCTGTTCCCAATCCCTGTTTATCATCTGAAATGCTCCCGTGGGGCACCTGCCAGCTACAGGGGGCCCAGAGACTGTGGGACAACTGGAAGCTTCTGTGCCTGTTGCACAGGAACACAGGGTTATAAACAAACAACAGCTTACCTTTATTTAAAATCTTGATATTCTGTTAACTGATTCCTGAGTTTTTTTGGTGCCCCCTTCCATTTTGCCTCACACACCGCACCCTAATCCCAGCTGTGCCAGTTTGGATATATTATATCCCCCAGAAAATCCACCTTCTTTAATGCAATCTTGTGGGACAGACTTATTAATCTTTTGATTAAGGTGGAAACTTTTGATAGAGTGTTTCTGTGGAGATGTGACTCACCCAAGTGTGAGCGAGACCTTTGATTAAATTATTTCCATGGGGATGTGCCCCCTCCCCCATTCGGGCTGGATCTTGATTAGTTCACTGTAGTACTTAAGAGAGCTCAAGAGCTGATACAGACACTTACACTTGAAGACACTTGGAGATGTGGACAGAAAGACGTTTGGAGATGCTAAGCTAAGAGATGAAGCCCAGAGTTTGCCCTGGAGAAGCTAAGAGAGGACCCCTAGATGCTTAGAGAGAAACACCCTGGGAGAACAAGCAAGGATGCACAGACGCTGAGAAAGAGAAGCTAAGAGAGACAGAAGCCCAGAGATATTTTGGAGAAAGCCATTTTTGAAACCAGAGCCCGGGAGCAAAGGACCAGCAGATGCCAGCCACGTGCCTTCCCAGCTGACAGAGGTGTTCCAGACACCATCGGCTTTTCTTCAGTGAAGGTATCCTCTTGTTTGTGTCTTAGTTTGGACACTTTTATGTCCTTAGAACTGTAAATGTGTAACCTAATAAATCCCCTTTATAAAAGCCAATCCATTTCTGGTATTTTGCATAACGGCAGCTTTAGCAAACCAGAACACCAGCCCTGGCTGGTAATACCCAGTACCAGACCCCGGGGCTCTGCTGAGTGTGTCACATGCTGACACACCTCTTGCTTGACAGAGTCCCGCAATAAGCCTGCAAATGGGTCCTTGTGCCCACTTTACAGAGGAGGACAGAGACGACCCAGCAGGAAAGGGGACACCCCTCATAAGCCTTCAGGCCCAGCTCTTTCCTCCTCTGAGTTGGCCCAGGAATCTGCAGCCCCTCGGGTTGGCACGACCTTCCCCAGGCAGGCTGACCTGTCCAACTGCTGACCGACAAGAAATAGCCGAGGTGCAAAGAATCACTCCGGACAGATTAATCTCACGTGCTAAGTCAAGCAATTACTGAAAGCAAAAAGTGTTTGTTGAAGGACCTTAATACTGTCTTTTAAAAAAAGAAAATTATTTGTAGCAACACACATACGACATAAAATTTCCCACTTTAACCACTTGCTGAGAAATCCTCTCCATCCTTAAGACCCATCCCCATCTCTACAATGCTGAGAATCCTTTCCAGCTTTCCTGGTTGAAATGATTGTTTTTTCTCTTAAATAATCACTGCACCTTGTTTGAACTTACTTCATTAATAACAACAATAAAAAAAGCACAGCCCACCATTTATCCAGTACAAACTGCGTACCAGGCACCGTTCCAAGTGTCAGTTCATTTCATGTATCCTAGAGACCCCAGGAGGTGGGTGCTTTTACCCCCTCCTACTTCAGATATGGAAGCCGCGGATCAGAGCAGAGAAGTGATTTGCCATGGTTGATATGGCAGACTGTATTTCCAAAGATGGTCCTGTACTCTGCTAGAAACTTGCTACTCCCCAGCAAGAGGTGGCACCTAAGTCCCCTCCCCTTGAGCTCAGGCAGACCTTGTGACTGAATCCGTGAAGAGATTGCAGTGGAGGTGATGTTGGTGACTTCTGAGGCTTGGCTGTCAAAGGTGACACCACTTCCACTTGGCTCGCTCTCTCGTATTGAATTGCTTGTCTTTGGAATACAGCTGCCATGCTATGAGGAAGCCTGAGCCACACAAAGAGGCGCAGGGTAGGGGTTTCTGCCAGCAGCTCCAGCTGAGGACTCAGTTGACAGCCAGCCTCAAATGTGAGACATGTGAGTGAGGGGGTGAGTGAGTGAGCCTTCCAAAGAATCCAGTCCCCACTCTTGAGGAAGCCCTTGATAACACCACCTAGAGCAGAGATGAGCTATCATTGCCAAGCCCTACCCAAACTGCAGAACTGTGAGGAAAAGACTTGTCCTTGTTATAATCCACTAAGATCTGAGGTCATTTGTTACGCAGCCATAGCAGCTGGCTGTTACGCAGCCATAGCAACTGGGACCATCAAATGGAGCCAGGAAGTATTAACTAGTGTGGGTAATAAGCAAAGCAGTGGAGCTGAGCGGCGTCTATTGCCTCAGTTGGATCAACTACATACTATTTCTGTGAACTCGGGCAAGTCACCTAACCTCCCTGGGCCTCAGTTTCCTTATCTGAAATATGGGGGGTGGTGGTAATATTAACTATTTCTCAAGGGTATTTGTGAGGATTAACCAAGACACCACGTATAAAGAATTTAGCAGATAGAAGCGCTCAATGAAAGTGAGTTTTTAATCATAAGAATTACAAATAATGGAAACGTCCACATTGGATTTCCAGTCAGCCTGACATCAGAGCCTGCACTTTGTTCTGAAGTCACAATGGCTCCTGGGTCCTCACTGCTGGGACATTCTCTAGCAGACTGAGTTTCCCAGCCAGATCAGGCCTGGGGAATCCGCGTGAGTCAGGGATGCCCTAGGAGCCTTTGAGCTGACCCGGAAACTCCTGCCTGCTCAGCTTCTGGGTTGCGTGCTCGTAACTGCCAGTCCACCGAGTCCATTTACTTGACTGGCTGCTTTCGAGCTCTTTCCAAAGTGAATTTCTCTATGCTGTGTTTTAGATACACCTGGCCTCAGTTTATTTCCACCTGAAGTGGTGTGTGAAACCTGTCCATCGGGAAATAAACTGACAACCAGTATAACCTGAGCTCGTCCTACATCTGTAACCAATGCAGTATCCACACCCTACAAAGTCAATGGGTAGGGCAAGAGAACATGCGGACTTACAATCACCCCAAAAACCCATTCGGGTGGACAGGGGGAGGTTTACTATGAAGGACCTGGAATTACACAGAGCAAGCGAACAGCATATGTGTGTCTCACTCCCCCCTCTGGGTGTCTGAAGCTGGGTCCAGCTATGAATCTGTCTCTCTCTCCTTTTAGTATTAAAAGCCACATGATATTTTTAATGCTGAGTGTAGGCAAGTACATGGAGATGTGGGAACTTTCATCCACTGCTGCTGAAAAAAGCACAAGCCATGTTGGAAAGCAATTTTGCAAATCTCAGTCAAGCCCAAGATACTGTTGTATCACGCTGGTAAAAACCCTCCAGAAACTTCCTCCCATACACATAGGAATGCTCACTGAAGCCCTGTTTGTAAAAGCAAAACATTTGAAACCATCTAGTCACACTAAACATGGAACAATTCTTACACAGGGGCATATTTGTAAAATGGGATACTACATACATCAATGAACATGGGTGCCTGAGAATGACAGATACATGGCAACACTGATAAATTGTACCAATAGGATGAGGAGTGAAAAAAGCAACTTGCAGAGTATGATACCAAGTATTTAAAGCTTAAAAATAAGGAAAGCAATCTTTAGGGTTAGCAAAAATAGAAAAAATATGCATGGGGAATATAAGCACCAAATTGTGGGTATTGTGTTTGTTTAGCCCAGGGGGAGTGGGGATGGGGTGGGATTTGAGGGGGGCCCACAGGAGCTGCCCGCTGCATCAGTAGTCGATTTCTGAAGCTGGGCAATGGGCCCTGCTACTCTCGACATATTGTGTGCACCTAAGCTAGTTCCTTAATGAAATGGGGACTCAAGAAAGGGTTCTGAGCCCACCCATAGTGGTCTCAGGGCCAAAGCTAAGGGGCTGAGCAGTGGCCATCGCCTTAGGCTGGATGCAGAGGACAGTGCCCTGTGAACATTGCTTTCCATTTTCTAGCTGAAACAAGCAGCTCAGCTCCTCCCCCGGCCCCAGCCTCTGGCAGAGCGCCAAGATAATTTTACATTAATTTAAGATCACTAATGAAGAATAATTAACAGCTTCAAGGGAGCCTGGCACACCCTGTGTTTAGAAGTGGTTAATTATGCATTGTCTGCAAAACACCCTTTTCATACTCTTTAAGTTTTGGGTCGCTGTTTCTAACAACGGAATATGGCAATGGGGGAAAAAAGCCAAGTTCCCTTTGCCTAGCTTCTAGAAGGAGGATCTGTTTGGGCAATGATTGCCAATATTTCCTAAGTGCCTACTAAGGGTGACACATTAAAGCACTTTTCAGGAGTTCACCCTATAAATCCCGAGGAGAACCTGTGAGGTGGTAGTAGCCCTCACCACCCATCCCCATTTAACAGACGAGCAAATTGAGTCTTGGAGGACACTGTGCCAGGGTCAGGTCAGATGATGAAGCCAGAGTTCTCCCATCTGGCTGATACATCACTAGCACTATTATTTATGGCCAGTCACCAAACGAGGACTGGCCACAGCTGTCAGGGTGTGTGGTTGGAGCTCCTTAGGCTGGCAGTGTGTGGACTCCATAGCCAGACGTTCACTAACCAGCCATGTGCCTTGGGGGAAGTTACTTCTCCCCCCTGTGCCTTGGTTTCTTTACCTGGAAAATGGGATGATCGTGCCACCTGCTTTTCGGGGCTGGGGCACAGAGTCAGTGTGTGGAAAGCGCTCAGCATGGGGCCTCAGCAACATTCTCATCATCCATTCTGCCTTCCTTTCAAGCCTCTTCCACTGACACGGACCCACTGCTTTGCCCTCCCCTCTGACCATTTCTACACCGTGTCAGGCTCAGTCCTACCGCCACGCATTTGTTTGTACCATGCTGTCTGCCTACAGTGCCCTCCCCTGTCTGGAAATAATCCTACTCCTACATCAAGGCCCGGCTTGAATGCCACCTCCTGCAGGAAGCCTTCCATGATTTCTCCAATATGGCCTACATCATGCTGCTGGTATCTTTGTGCCACTTCTATTTATTGCCCATCCTTCACTTTCATGATTTGTTGATGAGTCTTTCCCCACTTCTAGAGCTCTTTGAGGACTAGGTCCCATTTGAGGCTTGAGAAAACAGCACATACTGTGAATAAGAAACTCCCACAGTGGGCCCGGAGGAAAGGAGATGGTGGGACACTCTGACTGGGTCCACCTGGAGGCTGCATCAGGGTCTCACACACTTGAACCATTCCCCAGGGTGTGACTCTGGCTTGCCGCCCCCTCCTTACAGTCCTCCAAGGACTCCCCAGTGATGGCAGGACAAAGCCCAGCTCCCAGACTCCCAGCACCTGCTTCTGCCCCCCTCCCAGCAACATGGGCCTCTCACCACCACCTGAAGACACTCTGCCCTGGCAAAGCCGCTGGGTTTTCCCAGAAGCTTTTCCCTTCTGCCTAGATCACCCTTCCTCTTCTTCTCTGCTCAGCAACCTCCTCCAGATACCTGAATGCCTGGTCCAGCTGTCACCTCCTCCAGGAAGCCTCAAGTGAGACGTGACTTCTCCTTCCTCCCCAACCCCCGTTGCCGTTCATTCCATGAAGTTCTCACTGCTACTCTTAGCTGGAGCACCTGATCATTTGTTGGCAGGGCCACTTCCTATGCATCCCACAGATCCTGGCAAGCTGCTTGGCCTGAAGCCAGGGAGCACTCAAAGGAGATTCTGACTTGGAACAAGAAAGACCTGGGTTCGAGTTCTGCAGCCACACTCACTCAGCCACATGTCCTCTGGTGTCACTCTGTCCATCTAGACAAAGCGGTTTAAACACCTCCTTTGCAGGAAGGGTGAGGATTACACCAAAGTATACAAAGCACTCCACCTGCAGTGGAAGCCTACTAACGGTGGCAGATCGAGTCACGTCCCCCACAAGCACAGGTTCAAGTCCAAACCCCTGGTCCTGTGGGAGTGAACTCATTTGTAAACAGGATCTTCAAAGATGATTGTTAAGATAAGCCCACACTGAATCAGAGTGAGCCTTAATCCAGTACGACGGGAGTCCTGGAGGCAGAGGGATATCGGACATGGAAGCAGAAGCCACAGGAGTCGATAGAAGGAGACATGGCTCAGTGATAGAGGCAGGGATTGAGTTAC
Source organism: Bradypus variegatus (assembly GCA_004027775.1). Classification (NCBI taxonomy): domain Eukaryota; kingdom Metazoa; phylum Chordata; class Mammalia; order Pilosa; family Bradypodidae; genus Bradypus; species Bradypus variegatus. Next base: position 6,884 of record PVKY010007248.1, on the reverse strand, counting down.
GGGTTGCCAGCCAGCCACCACCAGCACACTACAGACTTCGGAGAAGGTGTGGCCTCACCAACACCTTGATTTTGGACTCCCAGACTGGGAGACCATGAATTCCAACTGGCAAGTGATATTTATCCTACAGCCCTGGCTAGAGTTGTTCCCAGGTGCCCAGGAAACACCTGCCCTGGGGCTGTATGCACAGACTCCCCGAGGACAAGGACCAAAGGGCTCCTACACCCCCCTAGGAGTCGCAGGCCCACCGGACACTCCGCAGACCGAGGTGGCCGATGCTGATCAGATGCAGGCTTGGGACCCCTCCTCTGGCACCCACCCAAGAGTAGGGATTTCCTTTCTGAGCAGGGCTGAGAGCCCCAGTACCCTCCCCCCTCACTGGACAAGGAGAGAAAAGCTCCCACCACTTTCCCAGATTCGCTCACATGCTAATTGCCACAGACTTCACAGAATGTGAAATCCGGAAAAAATAATTCCCTCCGAAGAGCGGGAATAATTTCCTCCTCTGCAGTCTTTAATGACATGCCACTGAACGCAACCACGGCGACGGCTCTGTGATCCCCTGCCTGGCGGCCGAGCCCGGGTGTTTCTTGGACGAGGTGGGCATGGGGGCCTGAACTGGCACTCGGAAGGCAGGTCGGGATGTGTTAAGGTGCGGGAGCAACCAAATCCCACTCCACGTGGAAGGTCAGAGGTCAGCCGGGCCAAATCCCTAATGATGGGGAAACCAGGGCTCAGAAAGGGAAAGTGACCCCCCCCCCTCCACAAGCTCACATTGCAAGGGTGAGGACTTGAACTCTGGTCTCCTGAGCTCCAGACCAGGGGTCACCCAAATCCAGCTCCCCAAACCCAAGCCACCTATGACCTGCTCACAACGGAAGCGGCAGAGCACCTGGTGCTCATCACGTCCTGGCGAAATCCTAAGTTTCAGGGCTGAAGCGAGAGTAGAGGGACAATTTGGCCAAGTTGCAAAGTGCCCGGCACAGCATTCTCTACCAGTGGTGGGGGCCCCATGCCGAGAAGAGTGAGCCCTCAAACCGGGCAGGCTTGGGGTGATCTGTCCCCCACGGACCCCCTACCCCAGCGACAGAAGTTCCTCCCTTGTGAGTTGACGTACCTTTTATAGACTCCGTGCAGCGGCTGCAGGCACAGGAACTGCCAGTAATCCAGGCAAAAGGCCTTGAACTTGAGCATTTTCACCTTTAGGAGAGGGGCTGGTGGGGGAGCTGCTGACCTGGCTGCTCCCGGTCGGCCCTGGGCCCTGCTCTCAGCTCACATGGCCCGGCCCTGCCCTGCCCAGTCCGGCTCGCCCAGCACACGCCTCCGATACAAAGAGCAGCGAGCACAAAAGCCTAGGAGCTCACGCGGGTGGCTGGCTGAGTCAGTCTCATTCTGCTGCTGCCTCTGGTGACCGGTGCTTCCTGGGGCTCCCCTGGGGGTCCCCAGGGCACACAGAGGCAGCCCTGGCTGCACTGACTCATGAGGGCCCCCCAGTCCATCATCCTTTAGTGGTGGGGGCCTGGATGCTACGGTTCCTGATGGCGACTCTGCAAGGCTGTCCTTCCAACAAGCCCCCCGTAGCCCGGTGGCACCTGGCTGGGCAGCTGTGCCCCCCACCCCACAGCCTGCCGGGCCCAGACTGGCTGAGGCCAGGGAAGACCCTGGGATCAGGGTCTGGCAGGGAGGAGGCGAGCTGAGGGATGTACAACCCGCCTCGTGGGAAGGATGAATTGTGTTTGGCGGAATCCTGGCTGGGCCTGCGTGGGGTAAACTAACCATGCAGCCACACGCTGCTTGGGGTGGGAGCAGCTCGGCTTCTAAAAGGCAGGCCCAGAAAGACTGACGGGGCAGCCGAGTGCCGTTGCCCAGGCAACGGGGACACACTGATACAATCTAAAATGGAAGCTCCAGGACAGCCGCTCATTGGCCGCCGGGAGGGGACTCCTGTTGCCAACGAGGGCGGGAGGGAGGGAGTTGGGCTGAGGGGCCCTGGCCAGCCAAGGGCATTGTTGGTAAGGGACGGGGGGGCAACCCCATGAGCCAAATGGGCAGTGCCATGTGGAATCACAGGTCTGCCCTCCCAAAGGTGGTCCCCCACTTCTTCCCATTCTCCACACCCTAGTTGCAGCAACTTTTGAGGCTACTCTCCTCTGCTCCCTGCCCCACTGCCCTGGGAATAAAGGCTGAATGCTAGCTGGGCCCCCCACCGTGACCTGGCTCCCTGCTGACCCCTCGTTCAGCCTCCTCTCCCGCTGCTCAGACACCACAGCCACCCATGGTGGATTCCCCCAAATCCACCAAGCTCTCCTTACCTCTAGATCTGTGCATTGCAGGGCCCTCCACCCAGGCCGCTTGCCCCTAGGGGGTCCTTCTCACCCATGGGACAGTACCCCAAACAGCCCCTCCTTCCCTGACATCTGCTCTAAAGGCGCCCCTGGTCCCCTGCGTCCAGCCTCCTATTTGATTTCCTTCACTGGGCATTGCCATATGCTCGGGAAGAACCTTATTTATTTGTTTACTTGTTTATCGTCTTTCTCCCCCAAGTGCACAAGCACCTTACAGACAGCGACTGCATCGTCTGTCTTCTCACTGCCCCATCCCCTACCCAATGTAGCGGCCCCAGAACCCTGTGTTGAAGGAATGAGGGATCTTAGAAGAGCAGAATGGGATGCAATAGAAATAAAGACCATTAGATCACCAAGGACCCTCCTAAAGGGACCACGCTAGCCCCCTGCCACCGCTCTCTGCACAACCAGCCCTGGTTTATAAAGCACATAGTCACATTACATCCCGGTAAGGAAGACAGCCCCCACTGCTACAGATGAGGGGGCTCAGAGAAGAGATCGAACTGGGACTCCCCCCCCAAAGACACGATCAAGTCTCAACTCTGGGTCTGGTGACTGTGACTCCATTTGGAAATAGGATATTCGAAGATGTGATTAGTTAAGAGGAGGACAAACTGGGTGAGGGTGGAGAGGAGACACAGACAGACGGAAAGACCTGGGGGCAGGGGGGAGGACAAAGCCATGTGACGACGGAGGCAGATGCCTCTACAAGCCAAGGAACCCCACAGGTTGCCAGGAATCACCAGGAGCTGGAAGAAGCCACAAAGGACCACCCTCCAGTTTTCGGAGGGAGCAGGACCCTGCCAATGCCTTGACTTCAAACTTTCAGCCTCCAGAGCTGTGAGATAATAAATTCCCAGTTTTTTGAGCCTCCCCCAGTTTGCGGTACTTTGTTCCCACAGCCCTAGGAAAATGAGGCACACGAGCCCAAGGGACAGTGGATAGGGAGGTACAGCACCCTGGGGATAGCAGCCTCGGATGGGAGCTGGACGGTGCCCAATGAGCCACTCAAGGCTACAGCCTTCCAGGTGCAGGGCGTGGAACCCAGGGGCTTGACCCCAGCCCAGGGGCTTTGGCAAAGCCAGAGAACAAAGTCTCCAGCCACGACGGGGAGGGGAGTCACCTCCTTAGTCTTCCTATCACTACCAAGTGTGCTTCTTCTACAGCAGCAGTCTTGACCAGTGCAAATTTGCCACTAACTTCCCTGTACCCCTCCCTTCCTGTCCCTGGGGACATTTGGTAATGTCTGGAGAAAATTTTGGTTGTCACAGCTGGGATGTGTGTGCGCGCGCGCACGCACACTGGTATCCAGTGGCATTTAGATGCTATTAAACATCCCATAATGCCCAGGAGAGCCACAACTGGGAATTAACTGGTCTAATCATGCAAGGGAGTTAGAGAATCACTGCTCCAGAGACGACTTTCCCTGGGAAACATCCCGTTGTGGAGACGGTGAGAACTGGGAAGCCTTTCCAAATGGCTCAGTCCAATCCCCCCATTGTGCACGGTGGCATGGAATGGGGCCCGGCATTGTTAGGGTGGACCCAGTCGCCCCGCCTGATAATGGGCAGATGAGCACAGAGCAGGCAGGGGACGAGGGTGATGGTGGCCGTCTGCCAGGTAATGCGGCCTGCCCCAAAGCGCCGCACCCCCCCTCCAAGACAGGGACATTAAGCTTCCCTCTCACGCCCCTGGCAGAGGAAGCCGGCTGTGCCTTTGAAAGGAGGCAATTACTGGCAGGGAACTTTTGTTTCTGAATTCCCAGGCTGGTGAATGGGGTGGAGGGGCGGGAGCCTCTAGAACCCACGTGGGGGCTGGCCTGGAGGCACAGCACCCCCTTCCCCGGAGCTAGGGGGCTGGGTGTCTCAGAGGCTCTCATGGAGCTGCAGAGCTTGTGTCACAGTCTTGCAAAAAGGCAGGAGTGGGAAGGAGCAGATGGAACCCCTGGGTCCTAGCCTGGGTCTGGCACCACCACTCCTGCCCTGGGACAGGTCCCCGGATCTCAGTCTTCCTCACCTGTGATGCAGGATGGGGGAAGATCCCATTTAGCACTGTCCTCTTTACTGTTCTCCAGACACACCGAGCATACTCAACCTCAGGGCCTTTACACTTGCAGTTTCCACCACCTGGGACGCTCTTCCCCCAAATCTTCACATGGCTCCTCCTTCCCTTCCTTCAGTTCTCTGCCTAAATGTGTCACCTCCTCTGAGAGGCCCTCCTTGACCACCTCCCATTGCTCTCTCCCCTTTACATATGCTACCACCTGACACATCATACTGAAAGTCTGTTTCTTTGTCTGTTTGCTGTCTGTCTCCCCCACCTGACATGCAAGCTCTGTGAGGACAGCAGGAACTGCCTGTGTTCTGTTTACCACAATATCAGAGAGCCTGATGCTCAGAAGATAAAGGCTGATCAGAGGAGGGTGGAAAGGCAGGGCTTAGGGGTCCTGTTTGTCCGTGTTCTGACCCCCGGCTCCAGCCTCCAGGGCTGCTGAGCACTGGGTCAATGGCTGTGTGGTTGAATGTGGTCAGTCGTGAGGGACAGTGGTCACTGTGGCCACTTCCTGACTGTGAGTCTTGCCCAGTCTGGTGAGAGCCTTGCTTGGTTTTGCCGGTGAACCAAACGGTCAAGCCTGAGGAGGGGCTGGGGACTCATTCCAGCCTCCACCCTATCCCCCAACACCCAGGGACAAAGAACCCTCCCTTCTTTCCAGAGCCTTCCCCGTGTGGCCCCGAGCAGGGTGCCCGCCTGACTGGTTGGCAAAGTGGACGATGCAGACAGGGCTATGCTGCTGTCAGCAGCCCATTGGCATCAAGAGAGAGGCTTGGTGGCTTCTGGGAGTCTCCTGAAGCTGTCACTGGGGCCCAGCCACAGGCACCCACAAACCTGCCTGGGCACCCTGAACTGGCCATGCAGGGATGCTGAGTTTCTGTGAGTGTGCACAAGTGTGAGCGTGTGATTATATATGTACTGAAAACAAGGTGTAACTGTGTGAGCCTGTTTGTAAGAGTGGGGGTGCAAACAGATGAATACACAAGGAGCTGAGTGTGCAGCTGCTGGAATGTGTGTGTGTGCATGTGTGCATGTATAATTGCGCAGAGACCATGAGAGGAGAGAATGTGTGTGTGCAATTGTGCAAGTGAGAGCAAGAGAGGCTGACTGTGTGAATGCTAGTATGAGTGTGCACATGTGCAGTGACTACAAGAGGAGTTAAGTGTGTGAATGCTGAAGTGTGTGTGCATGTGTGTGCGATTGTGCAGTGACTGCAAGAGGAGCCAACTGTGCGAATGCTGGAGGCTGTGTGTGTGTGTGTGTATGTGTGTGTGACTGTGCACCGACTAAAGAGCTGAGTGTGAGGTAGGTGTATGTGTATGTGAGCTCACTGCTGTAGGGTGTATGTGATTGTGAGCTCACTGCATGAGAAGCTGAGTGTACAAATGCTGGAGTCTCTGTGTGTGTGCATGCAACTGTACGATGGGTACAAGGAGGTGTGTCTGTGTGGGCAGGGGTGTGCTATATAGTACTGGGCAGTGTTCATGTCCCAGATTTGGGTTCAAGGCCAAACAGAGACAGCTGGGCAGTCCCAAGCAAATGACTTCCGTCACACAGGCTAAGAGCAGCCCTACCATATTGGGGAGTCATGAGGAAGTGGGACCCTGGCCACTTTCACGAAATAGAAGCAATGACTGTTGTTATCACAATTGGATGCAACTAAGTATCCATGGATGCAGACCAGCCATGTATAAACCAGGATGTGTGCACAACCCCACTCCTCGACCCCCAGGAGAGACCCCTGGCCACCCAGCTCTGAGCTGGCTCAGGGAGCAGCTCCCACACAGCACCAACTCATCTCTATTGCCAACCCTGGACCCGTGGGCTCCAGATGCTGCCCGATCACTCATGACCTGGAGAGTTTCCTTTTAGGCTGGTTCACAAGTTCCCTCTCTCTTCTTAGCAGTACAGCCTCCTCCTCACCCTTTAGCCTCATCTCACCTCTTCATCCTCCAGCTCTGGCCACATCCAACCCTTTCCTGGGAGGGGCTCTGTGGTAGGATAAATCCTGTACCCCAACCAACACATGTTCCTAATTTTAATCTCTATCCCTGTGGGGGCAAACCCATTACAAACAGGACCTCCTGAAGGTGTTATTTTTAGTTGAGGTGTGGCCAACTGAAGCAGGGTGAGCCTCAGTCTGCAAACTTGAGGCCTTATAAAGAGAAAGAACCAGAAGCCAGGGTCATAGAAGGCCACAAAGGAAGATGCTGGAAGTCAGCAGAAACCAGAAGAGAAAGAAGGTATCTCCATGTGCCATGAGGCCAAGACGCAAGCCCAGATTGCTGCCAAGCCTGGGAGGAAGCCAGCCTTCTAGCCTCTGAACCCATGACATTATAAATTCCCACTGCTGAAGCCAACCCATGGCATGATACTTGCCATAGCAGCCGTGGCACACTAAGACAGGCTCATCTCCCATCCGCAAACAGGCTGAACAACCGTCTTCAAAGTGCAATGCAGACACCCCTCCCTCCCTGCTCCACGCCC